>JAATLQ010031091.1:0-16592 GCA_013421005.1 Heliconius erato x Heliconius himera | reverse complement strand
TATATATATATATATATATATATATATATATATATATATATATATATATATATATATATATATATATATATATATATAGACACACAGCCATTCGACACACAATGCCTCAAGAATTCGCCAGTAAGTGGGGAAACGGAGTGTTTTAACACTAGGTTCCCTATACCTTACCCCACTAAGTGCTAAAAAAAGTTACTGAACCGATAAGAAGTCATTATATCAGCGTATTAAATAAATTATACGGTAGTTTTAATAGGCAAAGCCGCGAGCGAGTCGATAGTAGAGTCGATAATATGACAAAACGAAATTATGTACAATATGTACATATATATCTCAAACATAAAACAGAAAAAAACAGATACTTAAAGGTTAGTGGCTTAGTAGAGCCCTATCGTTCTCGTTATTTTTATCATAAACCATATACTAACAACAAAACTATTATGGGATTTTGTCTGCGCCATTTACATAATCTATCACAAGTAGGCTTACTTTGATGATTCATATACAAGGGATAACTGAGAATTCTGGGCTCAATTTAGATATACAAATATATTTAAAGATAAACTTTTTTTTTGCTTTATTAGATTATGAAAAAAACAAGATCGATTAGTAAAACAATATGAAAAGTAGACAGAAGGATAGGCAGAGAGAATCTAGTGTTAAGACACTCCATTTTTCGACGAATTCTGTAGCTATTGCGTGGCAGAACTCAACGCCGCGCTGACACTAGAACGAATGTAATGAAAACGAAACTCACAGCCTGTCGCCTTTACAGTAACACTATGTGCTCTTGCGATACTACTGGCCTCTTGACATTTTAGATTTATATGCACGTGAGTTTTTCTGTTTCTGGTTGTTATAAAATTATTGCTTGAAAGACACAGAAGTAAACTAAAAAATCCATGGTTAAAATTATAATTGGATAATCAAATATGCTTTTATAAGTCTGTATACCTCTGTATATAGACTTATAAAAGCATATTTGATATATATATTTATTTATATATACTGTACCACGAACTGTCTAATATATAGAAAAATAATAATATGTAATAGATAGAATTCGTGGCAACCAACACATATCTCTGAATATAAAAAAAATCCAGATTCTCGTACTTTATAATTTTACTTGCATATTTTGCAGTAACTGAATGACTCATTAACCTGGTTTTGTTTTTAAAGAGTGCTTCAAACAGCGTAGTAATACAAAAGATGTATATACAAAGCGAACACATAGAATAAAACATTTACACTTTATAGTTGCTTTTAATTATTTTTCTGCATTACTAAAACAGTATAAAGTGTGGATATACTAGATTGATATCCATATTGACCGATGTCGAGGTCCAGCGACCTATAACTACTTGTTTCTGAGAGTTCATCGGCACTGCGCACGTCGCTCACTCATTTTTAATCTGTCGATACCTTTCAATATATCTTGAAATATTTTAGAGTAAGAACTATTTGGCACAAATATAAATAGTTTCAAGTTTAATTTAATATTATTTTTTTATTATTACCTGTTCTTTGTAATTCATTATAATCAAAGTATTATAAATATCAACTAAATACTCTTAGTCATTTGGTTAATACGTCCAGGTATTAATAAACATAAAATGTTTCTATAGTTGAGTAAATATTCAATCTTTCATAATACTATAACGACTGGCCTAGTCGTGGCGTAGGAAGTGTGATTTGAGAAAATGAAATACTTACTAAAATTTATATTTTCATTTCTACGCTCTAGTGTCGAGGCAATGCGCGGCGTTGAGTTCCGCCACTCAACACGCAATGCCTCTGCCAACCCCACTGTGTACGGCACACAGCGTGAAGCTGATTTTTTTTAATTTATGAAAGACTAAGTATTTATTTATTTTTTAGCATACTTTTATTTATCCATATGCGTCTTTCATATTTTCATTGCTTTACTTAAACAATTTCATGATTTGAAAAACATTAATTTATAACTTTGTAACTAAATTACAAAATATGTAAAATTTAATTTGAACCACTTATATAGGTAATTGTATTATGAAACTTAGCAGTTATACGATGGTTAGGTGATAACAGAATAATATGTTATCATTAACCTGACCTGGTCTCGAGTTTACAATTATATAATAATTATATGTAAGTTCCGGTTTTCCTATGTAATAATACTAATACATGTTCAATGTACATGGTTCGTGTATAGAAAACAAATCAATTATTATATTATTCCAGTATTCACGATAAACATATAGAAAACATTTTACGCCCTGTTGCCAAATAAAAGGATTTTGTGTAGAATATTAAATATTTTAATTTCTTCGCTCTGGTGTCGAGGCTGGTGAGTTTTACCACTCAACACACAATGCCGTCAAAATTCGGCAAAAAATGGGACACAGAGTGTCTTAACACTAGGTTCCCTCTATTTACCCTGCTGTGATTTATTTTATTTAGTTTTCTATATAAATATATTAATATATGTTCATCGCTCATGGTATATTATTTTTATTATTTATTTATTTAATACTTTATTACACCAACATAATAAAAATATACAAGGAAAATAAAGGGAAAATATGGATATTAATACTTGTATAGAAAACAAAAACATTTTGTATTTAGTATCTGAACTCAACCTTGTTAAAATTAATTACCAACCCACTAGCCACAAACTAACTGTTCTCACCTGTTCCCCACACCGCCAGCGGAACCTAATATGCTAAAAAGGCAAGAATGAATAGAACGCTAAAGCAAACATCGAAGTATATTGCCATAATGGCGCCATTATTCGTAATGCACCACTCATATAGATACGCGCTGTTTCAGAAATATATTTCAGGCCATGTTCTAATTACCGTATAAGAGAGTTGGCAGAATTTTACTGTGCAACTAATAAACAGAGAATTAGGTCGTGCTGTGTAATTTCATACAATTTCACGTTACGTTAATAGAAGGTAATTGCTTAAAATATAATTTTGTTATACGTATTTATTTATATTTGTTGGGAATACTGAACAAAAACTTTATGCTTATTGGATAATCAGCATAAAGTTTTTCAGTTCAGGCTCGACTTTGACTTCGATTTTTTACGCGGTAAAATTATTTTACATATTGATATGTAAAATAATTTTAGTTGCATTTTTCAGTTTCACAGCGTGAAGCAGACATGTAGCAGGGTAGACAAAGAGGCGTACTGTTAAGATACTCTTGCCACTTTACACGTAGAAATATCTAAGAACCAAATGTTAAGACACGTCATTACCATTAAGACACTTCCACTCCCCACTTTCCGCCGAATTCTGAAAGCATTGCATGGCGGAACTCAGTTCCGCGTTTTGCCAATACCAGAGCGAAGAAATGAAAATATTAATATAAATACCTAATACACATGTTCTCATGTTAGAATAAAAACAATCAATTATAATTATCTATCGGATATGCTCATACAACAGACGCCCAGAACCAGGTTAATTATTTCCAATTCATGAAATTGTTTACGAATAAAAAGACAATAAAATCTCGCCGTCTGTGAGGCTAATGAATAAAAACGTTTAGCTTTAACAGAAGTAATCCCTCAACCTTTGTGATGCCCACACGTATCACCCGTATACAATATCTGTCATTATATTGTTATCACGTTCCTTTCGAATATATTTCCTTTCAAATGGTTGCATGTAAGAAATCGTTCTCAGTGATAAGGCCGCCATTGCACTATTTGTTGTCTTTTTTGTAAATATTAGTAACTGTTATTATATTGTTTTTCGTTTTTAGTGCAATAAAGTATTATTATTATTATTATTATATTTTATTTGACTGAAATTTTCTATATTTAATTTTTGGAGTTCCGTAGTTTCGTGGTAAAAACGGAACCGTTATAGGATTACTTTGTTGTTCGTCTGTTCATCTTTCAAGATCTGTTATCTCGAGACCACGTGGAGGTATCAAGTTGAAATTAAAATCGAATATTCAGGCCTACGGTCAGTATACAGTATAGAAGCTTCTAAATCAAAGCAATCTAAAGATAAGAGTGATATATCGATTTTATAGTATGTTCTCAAATTCGCTGCGTAATCAAAACCTATAGGAATCTTGTGGACCTACAGTTATGAAATAAGGTATGAAGCGGGAATTTACAATATAAATAAAAGGAAAAGTGAAAATTTATAGATATTTCTTAGAAATAATTATTTACAAACTATATTTGTAGTTCATTTCATTAAAAACGAGTGCGTATGGGCATACGATTTAAGATTGTCAATTTATATAAATTGTACTTTCTGTTGACCTATGATCCTGAAATTGGTATGGAAGCCTCGGTGGGTAAAACCGACTCGTATATAACCGGTTTTTATTTTGTAAGTATTTGTAAGGGATAGGTTCTATTTCTTGTGATTCTTGTGATGTGTTACAACATCCTCCTTTCTTCGTTTTTCAATTTATAAAACGCATTTAGTATAGTGAAAACAAACTACTGTACTTTATCTAACCAAAGATTTTTTATATAACGTCAAAGTCTCGATATGACAATTGATTTCATTTCAATTGTAACAAAGTTTAATCTTGCGCTTCACGCTATATCCTGCTTTTAGAAACATAGACAGAGAGAGCGTAGTGTTAAGACACTCCGAATCAAGGAACTCCGAAAATAAGAGTTAAAAGGTTTTTTTTAAATTTAATTCCTAACTTCTCTAAATTAGAGAAATTTTTACAATTGAGATTTTCAGTAGATAATTTTCTATATTTTTGTAAAAATAAGCATATTATTTTTAGTATTTTTCTAATACAAAACAAATTACCATCTCATTTTCCGTTTCTAAAAGTGGCACGTTCACTTTTTGTCCCTATTGTCAATAGCAGGACCCAAGAAAACGAGCTTGTGGTGGGAGGTTTTTACACGAGACAGTGATCTTAAATCAAAATCAAAGAACAGCATAGAATCTTGGCATACCTATTATTAAATATCACCTACATGATCTTATTTATTAGTTTTTTTATGTTTTTAAGGTTCTTTACCGTAAAAGAAAAAACGGAATCCTTACAGGATTACTTTGCTGTCATCGTCTCGAGAACGAAAGAATATGGGCGTTTATGTATTGTGTTTGCTCTATTTTATATGAATTCACCGCGTAATCAAAACCTGTAGTGGACTTTCCGTGGATAATTGTTGCACACACTTAAAAAACTTCAAAAATTGAAAAAATTGAAATTTACAGACATTTCATGGAAAAAATCTCGCAAAATTAAATTTGTCAACTTCTATAATTTATATCCTCCGTTGACATATAATACTGAAATTGATTCGGAACCCTCAGAATGCAAATATTTTATTTAATTGAAGAACAATTACTCAGATAACTTCCATAAGATTACAAAATATTATATTATTAAAAAAAACACAGTAGCTACGAATAGAGATTGCATCGGATAGAACTGTAAATTTTATATTAGGCCAATTCTGTATTAATAGCAGCAAAACACGCGATCGTACTCAGTAATTCAAACTATTCACAAAGAACTGGGTCAACGATCTTTACATGTTTCCTAAAGTTTTAAACAACTTATAATTTTATGGTTCAAATGAATTTCCTTTTACTTTTTTACATTAATGAATCAGTTAAGTAGGCTTTTAGTTATAGTTAATTCATATCAGTACATTTAGGGCTAAAACTTTTCTAAAGTTTTAATTAAAAAACAATTTGACATAACGTGAATAAAAATGTTGTTCATAGCGGCAAAATGACTAAATTAGTGTTTTTTTCTTTTTTCAGCTTCACGCTGTATCCCGCATACAGTAAAGTAGGCAGAGGGAAACCTAGCGTTAAGACACTCCGTTCCCCACTTTCTGCCGAATTCTACTGGTATTGCGTGTTGAATGGCGGAACTCAACGCCGTGCTTTGCCTCGATACTAGAGCGAAGAAATGGAAATATAAGTTTAAGTAAATATTTCATCTCCTCGATTGGAGATCGAACCCACAAACAGTCGCTTTTACAGTCACACTTTGTGCCCCTGCGCCACGACTGACCTAATAATATCACTATAATATTTTTCTCTTATTACTTCACAAACAATATATGGAACAAAAAACATCGTATTCAAACTACTACTATTAATCTCGTTATATAAAAATGTAGTCAAAACAAACGCTAAGTCGTAATGCACAGTAACACTACGTTATAAGAACGAACTCTCCTATGCATACCCTATTTCCTAAACGACTAAAAAGGGCATATAAAAAGCTCCGGTTATAAATGAATAACCTCGTTATAGGGGTTCCGTAATTTCCTTACTCACACATTGCAATGAAGGTAATAGGGGACTATTATAGAAAATATGCAACCTTGCTTTTTTACCAAGTTATTAAGCTTAAAAAACTTTTTTTGTATAAAAACCTTGTTATAGGCTAAGTAGCTATTACTATACTTACGTAATACGTGTGTACGTTATATATATTGCTTTTTTTTACAGCTTCATGCTGGATTCCGTATATAGCTGGGTAGGTAAAGGGAACCTAACACTCCGTTCTCCCCTTTCCGCCGAAATTTGGAATTAATTTTGGTTATATGGCGTAACTTAATGCCTTACATTGTTACCAGAACGAAGAAATAGATGAACAATAAATGAATATATTATTCATAAATCATAATTATTCATCCTGTCGCGACTGCAGTCACACACCTGCGCCACTGTGCCACGGTGGCCTCTTGTTCGATCTTGTTTTTCATATATAAAGTATGTGGTTTGCTTACATTAACATGAGAGCTTTCAACAATTAAATAATTTAATTAAACCTAGTGTTAAGACATTCCGCTCCCCACTTTCCGCCGAATTCTGGAGGCATTGCGTAACGCCGCGCTTATGCCTTGACACCAGAGCGAAGAAATGGAAGTATAAATTAAAATAAATATTTCATTTCCTCGAGTGGGGGTCGAACCCACGACCAGTCGCGTTTACAGTCACATTCTATAGAGATATCATAACTCATGTAAGTTTTTAATATAAATATAAAATTTTTCTATCATATTTTATTTAGGTTTAGCTGTAACAGAAAACACTTCATAAGAAAATATGATACTTTAATTAATTATCCGCAATAATTACAAAAGAGAGCTGGGTTTTGTTAATTAGAGAAAAGTAAATTTTAAATTCTTCTCGTATTACCGAGTCCTTAGATGTTCAAATAAAGGCCTATTTAGACAAAATATACTTTGGATGGGTGCTTGAATTGTTGTTAGCCTCCTTACGTAAGGAAATTCACGAATTCAATAACAGAAAACGACTGTGTATATGATGATTTCCATGCTCGCGCACTTCTAATACATTTTTTATCAGCTTCACGCTGTATCCCGCACACAGCAGGGTAGGCAGAGGGAACCTAGTGTTAAGACACTCTGTTCCCCACTTTCTGCCGAATTCTGGAGGTATTGCGTGTTGAGTGGCAGAACTCAATGTAGCATTCTAATGGTGAAAGAATTTTAAAATTGATTCGGTAGTTTGAATGTTTATTTCCTACAAACATACACACATACAAATATTTAATCTTTATATAATAGCATAGATATAGATTGATATAACCATTCATTTTTGATATACATTTATATGTATTAGCCGGCACGAAGTGTGACTGTAAAACTGACTGGTTCTGGGTTCGATCCCCACTAGAGGAGATGAAATGTTTACTTAAATTTATATTTCGAGGTTAAACGCGGCGTTGAGTTCTGCCACTAAACCCGCAATGCCTCCAGAATTCAGTAGAAAGTGGGGAACGGAGTGTCTTAACACTCTGCTGTGTGCGGGATACAGCGTGAAGCTTATTTTAAAAAGGCTTAATTCTTTTATTAACAAAAGTTATACTTGCAATTAAAACAATAACTAGAGAAACATTTCCCAGGCGAATATACGATTATTTTGGTCAACTAAAGTACATGAGGACATTTAAAGAGAAACCGCAACTTCCAATTAAAACAAAAAGTTTAAAAAGAAAAATAATCTTATTTTATTATAACAAGGACTAATTTGGAAAGTTATTTCGTTAAAACAATAAACATTAATATCAATTATTTTATCATATATGTAGTTCATTAACAGAAAATTGTGAGAAATGTGACATAAAATCGCTTTTTCCTTAAAATTCGGAATGAATGTGTTTTATATTGTGAAATATATTTATATTTATATGTTAATAAGAGGCATAACAAATAAGGTGAATTGCAAACATTATCAAACACGCTGTATCCCGCACAGGCCTGACAATGTCATTGCAACAATTTATTTGGTTGTAACAAGTTAAAAATTCACTTATTATATATAGAAAGTTTATATTCTCTTATATCAGTTTTACAGTTTTATGCATTTTTCCACATATCAGGATTTAATGCCTTAGCACTAATTTCCCTCTACATAAATGGAACTTAGTGCCAAGATACTCCAATATTGTGTGTTGAGTAGCGTCACTTAACGCCACGAGAGCTGTGAATAAAATAAATTTAATTTAAAAATAATCTTTCCCCCCAGTGGGGACTGAACCCGCAAGCAACGTGTTAACAGTCAGATAAAGTGGTAAAAGAGAATATGCAAAAATGGCAAAAGAGAATACATATTATAACTTATATATAACTTCGTACAAAAACCATATTGATTCTGTATAAAAAGCACAGCAAGCCGCGCAGCCTACATGATTTATTCACAATGTTAAAATTAGACTCGGTTCAGTAAGTAGTCTTTTGTATAACTACATATCGTTTATTGAAACTATTCTTTCTGTCGCATTCGATAAAAAGATATAAATTATATAATATTATAATTATTAAGATTTAATATGAAAATATATTCTACTTTTTTCAATCATGGAATTCCTTATATTTTTTTCTTAAATCTGTTTATGATCACAAGACTGTATAAATGATTAATGATCCATAATAAATCTTAAATAATTCGGGTCTCAGTCAAAATAGCAAGTCCAATATTAGTAGCTTACAAAAATACATATAGGTAAAATACTTTCTTGAAGATTTTCATATATAAAAAAAGTCAGCTTCACGCTGTATTCAGCACATAGCAACAGGCATAGGGAACCTAGTGTTAGGACACTCCGTTCCCCATCTTTTGCCGAATTATGGAGGCATTGCGTGTTGAGTGGCAGAACTCAACGCCGCGCTTTTACCTCGACTGGATGGAAATATAAATTTAAGTAAATATTTCATCTCCTCGCGTGGGGATCGAACCCACAACCAGTCGGTTTTACAGTCACTCTTTGTGCCACTGTGCCTCAACTATATGTATAAATCTTATGTGATTTTCATACATCAGAATAACTACAACATTTTATAGAACTTGAGTATAATCTAACAGAAAGTGTATGTATAAGTAAGCTGGCGAAGCCGCTTTGGGCTGCTAATATGTCATAATATTAAAAAAACGTAACCACTTTTTGCACTAGGTACTAATGTATCACATCATTCCAACTCAAAATATATAGCAAGTACATTAAAAACGTGAAAAAACAGTTTCAAGCGAAAAAGACGAACGAAAAAGAAAAAAAAACGTATAACGAGCAACATTTTTTTTAAACAACCACATCAGGTACGAACTTGATGTTGCCAGTGGAAACTAAAATTTATTAATTAAAAATTCATACATCGCAGACAACTTGAAATTGGATTTAAAAAGTGTGTTTTTTTCTTTTCCAAGCCTTAACATTACAAAATATAGTCATGTTAAATAAATTTGTAAAAGTGTAATTCCTCGAGCGTTGTAGGTGAAAAACCAAATATGAAGCGTGCAAATTATACTGGCGCAATATGCAAATGTGAAATAAAATATAATTAGGCCGAAAGTTTTATTTTATTTTTCTCAACATTATTATTGATCTTTAATTACTAAAAAAACTTAAAAGTCCTTGTTTCATTTTTTATTTTAAAAAAAACATATTGGAAGGTTTGGATTAAAGTAATAAAAAATCATATTAGAAGTCATTTTAGTTGTCAGTCAATTCTGTTTATTAAATGAATAATCATGTAGTTCAAGCGGGCGAAGCCGCAAGCGGACAGCTAGTATTACAATAAAAATAAAATTACCATTTTGATGTATAAGGAGAAAATAAAACGTTTCATTTTTGCCACTTTAACATTAAGACGCAAACGTAAATTTAACATTAACACGCAAACGTAGTTAAGTTTAACTGATTTATCAGTTAAAAGAAACTTTAAACAAAATTTTAAATTAAGAGTTGATTTTTATAATTCACACTTCTTTAACACTATTATTAATTGATGGTATTATGGTATGGTGGTGGTAGTTATATAAATATAAAAAACTTCAAGTTCAACCAGGTTAAACTTTAAAAATCTATAATTACTTTAAAAATATAAAAAAATCTATAATATAAAATCTTTAATCTTTCATTAGTACCAAAATGTTACATTATTGAATTTACGTACAATTGTTTAAGTATAAGTAAATTCTTGCAATCTTATGCCCAAGAGATGCCTCAGGTCGTCGGGTTCGGCGCATGCCTGTCTCGTTGCCAAATGAGACATTTGTCAGTGCTGTCAGTACACACTGAGTATCGTCTTAACTTTGAAAACAGTGAAAATTATCAAATATTTTTCAAAAGATGCCATGACTAAGATTCTTCAGTAAGACTTCGCTAACATTCTAATTTATATAGTTTTACTATTGTTTTTTTTTTTTTTATTTTGTTAGATATAGTTCAAATACTTCACTGTAAACCAGCCAACCATACTCGTACTTATATACTTATTTATTTTATTAGCTTCACGCTCTATCCTATAGGTAACATGGTAGGCAGAGGGAACTTAGTGTTAAGACACTCCAATTCCCACTTTCCGCCATTTTCTAGAGGCATTGTGTCTAGTGGCGGAACTCAACGCCTCGCTTTATCTCCGTACCAGAGTGAGGAAATGAAAATATTAAATATTTTATTTCTTCGAGTGGGAGTCGAACCCACAACTTGTCTTTGACACTCACACTTAGTGCCCCTACGCCACGACTGGCCTTATATGTATACCTATATTATTATTTACTAAATGAGGCCGGTCGTGGCGCGGCGGCACGAGGTGTGACTGCAAAACCGACTGGTTGTTGGTTTGATCCCCACTCGAGGATATGAAATATTTACTTAAATTTATATTTCCATTTCTTCGCTCTGGTGTCGAGGTTAAGCGCGGCGTTGAGTTCTGCCACTCAACATGCAATGCCTCCAGAATTTGGCAGAAAGTGGGAAACGGAGTGTCTTAACACTAGGTTCACTCTGCCTACCCTGCTGTGTGCGGGATACAGCGTGAAGCTAATTTATTTTTTTATTTATTTTTATTTACTAAATTTATTATTTACTAAATATTTACAGTATTATGATTTTAGCTATCTATGTATCTTCTGCTCGTTAAACCATAAAGCTTCCGTGTTTCGTCCTAATCTCGTACCTTTAGGAAACTGTTACGTTTCTAATTAACATGTGCTACGCCGTAGCGCTACGGAACATTACCAACACGTATATTTTTCAATTCAATTATAATTTTAAATGTTAATTAACTTTAAACTGGTATTTTCTCGAGGTTTATATAAGTTAATTTTAACTTTAAATTTATTTATTGCATACTATATGCGTGCTCAAATCTTTTAATGAAATCTTTATATATTTTATATATATATTAGCACGATTTAGAGGCCAGTCGTGGCGCAGAGGCACAAATGTGTAATTGTACACGCGATTGGTTGTGAGCTCGATTCTCAGTCGAGGAAACAAAGTATTTCATATTTTCATTTCTTCGGTCTAGTGTCGAGGCAAAGCGCGGCGTTGAGTTCCGCTTCTAAACTCGCAATGCCTCCAGAATTCGGCGAAAAGTGGACAGCGGAGTATCTCACCATTAGGTTCCGTCTGCCTATCCTAGCGTGTGCGGGATACAGTGTGAAACTTTATAGCACAATTTAGATTCGTTACGTTTAACTTTGCAACTCAAAATTAAAGATATTAAAAAAGTTAATAAAATAAATATTTATATATTAATCGATATTAACTAAACACAAAATAACAACCGCCCTACAAATCTTCTCTAACTACGATAAACATAAAACAATGCATTCCTCGACATTAGTGATGTAACGCAACCGCGGGGGGGGGGGGAAGGGGGGTAAGGGCTTAAGGGCGCTATGGTCGAAATTCCACCGGAAGGTGAAGGTCAAACCGGTCTTGCGTCATACCGTACCTACCGCATATTTCATAACTTTGTACTTTGCTATGTAAACAAAGACATTTCACTCATATTTACTTATTTCCACAATTTGCCCCTTAGAAATCGATACAGAGAGTTATTTAAAGATTTCTTGCAGTCCTTGAATAGCAAAGCTGTAAGTAAAACACGCTATAAGAAGTAGAAGTGGTTCAAATACGTCATGTAACGTTTATCGGTATCCTTAAATGATGCCTCATTCGTTTGAGAACACCTTCCCTTGTAGTACTTTTATTGCGACTGTTCTACATTTACAGTTTATAAGCAATAAAGAATAATCTAGTTTACGACGAATCACCTTCGTTCGTGCCTTGTTTTATCTTCCAACTCTTTCCTTAACATAGCTTCTTGATTATTTAGATTTTGCAATATTTGTAAGTAATATTGATAATTTAAAAAAAAAATTGTTCACGCTGAATCCCAGATACAAGAGGGTAGGCAGAGAGAATCTAGTGTTAAGACACTCCGTTCTCTATTTTTCCCCGAATGTTTCGAGGCATTGCGGAGTCAACGTCGGGCTTTTGGCATTGTGCCAGAGCGAAGATATAAAAATATTAATAAATAATAATTAATTCCTTCGAGTGAGGATCGAATTCACAACAGTTGCGTTACAGACGACAAATTATTAATATTGATAATAATTCTAGAAAATAATAAAAAAAAGAAAACAAGTATTATTTTATAACTAACGACTCATCCAATAAAAACTAAACGGAGGCCCAAAATTACTCCTGATAAATTTACTTCAAATAATTTAAAACCAGATATTGCTAGCCACGTTATTATATTATCAAAGCACTCCACCAGAGTGCATCAAGCCCTAAGCCAGTAATAAGCTAATGTACCAACCCTATTTTACTGGTTTGTTAGAATATTTTTCCGTAATTAGTTGGGTTCATTGAAGATGCAGTGGAGAAGGGAAGTAGCTTAAGTATGCTGTGCAAGTTTTCTCTGGGGAAGTTCAAGTGGCAAAGTGCTTGAGGAATTCTAATGAATTCTAGTTGCGTGACACACTTATCATTTTACTGTGTTAAACATTGATTAAAAGTATTTCGAGACTTTTAATAAAGTTTTTAACAATGTTCATTTAAACTTTTATGTTTTACTATATTCTATGTTATAATTCTATGAAATATGGAATACCCATGTGACCAGTCGTGGCCCAAGGACACAAGCGTGTGATTGTAAACGCAATAGGTTGTGGGTTCGATCCCCACTCGAGAAAATGAAATGTTAATATTTTCAATTCTTCGCTCTAGTGCCCAGGCAAAACGCGGCGTTGAGTTTCGGGAATCAACACGCAATGTCTAAAAGTCCCTCTGCCTACACTGCTTAGAACGGGATACAGCGTAAAGCTACAAAAAAAACGTGATGCACATTGTAACATTTGATTTGCTTAAGTTCTATGTAAGGTTAAAGGCTAAAGAATTAAATTTAGCTATGCAATATGATTTTATATTCAATAATATTGTATTAGTAATAATACTTCTTCCCAATTCCTTCAATATCGTAGTAGTATAGTAGTAGTAGTAATATAGTAGATATTAAATGTTACAAGAGTTACTCAACACTTTAACATAAAGCTTTATATATTTAGTCGTGTGTATATTGTAAATTTTAAGAAATTATTAACACAACTTAGCATAGAAAGATGCTAATTTCTCTCAAAAACTTCAAAGAACAACTTTTTCTTGTTCACCGAAGCCGTTCTTTTAACTTTTTTTCCACTTTTTATGGTGAAAGTATAAATTTAGTGAACTGTAACGCGAGTTTCTACACTATATACCTAATATGGCGTTGTAGATAGAAGCATAACTTGTACAGCCTGCTGGGTACCCGCTGATGTTGGCAGCCTGCCATTACCTAAGTTGCCCAATATTACAAAAACTTCCTGCAACCCAATGTCGCTATATTAAAGAATAGTGCAAAGATTAAAAAAATATTACGTTTTAATAAGCGAAATGGTAAAAGGTAAATTATTGTTATTTAAATTAATTTAACTGTATTAAAGATGTTTTATATTTTAAACTGTTAATCCACAATTTTTAAAGTGTTAATCCACACTTAGGAAAGAAAAATACTTATTTAGAAAAATATTTAATAAATAGTATTCTCTCTTGCCAGACGATAATTCTTAGTAATTATCTTTCGCTTGTTACAACATAAATAAGTTGTAACAAGCGTATAAAAATTTCGACGTAGCTTGATGAAAACGTATGGCTTAGTGGGCAGAGCGCCTGGTCGATTTCCAAGAAGCGCGGGTTCGAGTTCCGCTACGTTAAAATTTTTATACGTTTTAGAAATACATAATAATAATTAATATACAATTTGCCCTTATTAACTTTTATACGTTTTTAAGTTAAGACGTAATGTGACCAAAGGGTAATTTTGATGATGAAAACATTTAGGACATTTTTTTTATTATACATAAATATAATAAAATGATAGTTGTATAAAATTTTGTATAAAATTAAGTCATCAGAAATGTGGACCAGAGGTAAAAATACAATGGTTTAAAATATTAACATTCGAAAATTCTTGATATATATTTTAATCAACGCTTAAAATTAAATCAGCTTCACGCTGTACCCCGCACTCAGCAGGGTAGGCAGAGGGAACCTAGTGCTAAGACACTCCGTTCCCCACTTTCTGCCGAATTCTGGAGGCATTGCGTGTTGAGTGGCAGAACTCAACGCCGCGCTTAGCCTCGACACCAGAGAGAAGCGAGAGCGGAAATATAAATTTAAGTAAATATTTCATATTCTCGAGTGGGATCGAACCCACAACCAGTTGGTTTTATAGTCACACTTCGTGCCGCTGCGCCACGACCGGCCGCTGGCACGCTAAATATTTAGCATGTTTACAAATTGTATATAAAATGCCAATAAACATACTTATTTTGTGTAAAATGTATGGGTGCGTAATAAAAATACTATTCATTACTTTCAACGTTCCACAACAACAGCACAACGTGAAAAGTGTGAAAGTTCCGCGAAACACGTGAAAAGAGTGACCCTGACCGAGAATGATGTGGAAATAGAAATATGATGACTTATTACGTAACTCTTTAAGTCGCGCAAATGATTGCAATTTTGCATTCGCTTGTGAATAAAGTTTTAGAATGTCACTTTTTAATGTATACACCCTAATTACAACAGATAATATACTGAAATATATATTATACTTGTTTATAAATAATAAGTTGTTCAAAGAAAAAAATATTTACATATTTCTATTGTTTTTCTTTGTTTCACGTATTTTTCACGAATTGTGGGGTAGGTAGAAAGGATCTAGTATTAAAAATCCATCGTCTACCTACAAACACAACGGAAAATATAATTTCTTTCTGTTCTTTAGTATGCCGGAAAAAAAAGAAAAATTAAATATTGAATATCAATTATAAAATATGTTATTATTATCCCACTGCGATATGATGGCCTTAAAAATTTATATTTAACATTACAAAATTTATATTTAACATAAATTTATATTTTTTTACATATTATGTAAAAAGATATCTATTTTAACCTTACATAGTATACGTTGAGCTTAATTAAAATAGAATACAACGTGTGGTTAATTTTAAAATATATACAACTGTACAACTAAGAAAGTAAATAGAAAGTGTGATTTAGTGGTTTGTCATGAGTGTCTAAATAAAATAAGACATTTAATAATACCTTTTTTTTATTTCATACTAGAACGTTACAAAACCTTAAAAATAGCCAGGTATATGGTCATGACAAGAATATAGGCTTAAGTAAAATATATATTTTTATTTTTATTTAGTATCCTTAAGTACCTGGGAACCTAGTGTGCGGACGAAGTGTCTATACTCTGTTCTTTATTAAGAAACTTCTGTTCCCCAACTCAACATCGCTTATAACCTCGTTACGTTACCAGAGCAAGGAAATGAAAATATGAATATTTAATTCCCCGAGTAGGATCGAACCCATAACCGTTGCGAATGCCTCTGCTCCGTGGTTTCCTATTTTTTTATTTTCCGTACTCACATATAGATTCTTATCATTCACATATAGCTTGACTATGTGAGAAAAGTCGAATGAGTGTAACCACTATTTTATCGACTACTAGATAAGAGAAAGATATAGGCCTTTTCTGCCGTGTGATCCCGGCCTAGAATAGGATCATCCTGGTACTGGTGGTGTCGTAAGAGGCGACTAAAGTACGTGTGGTAGAGTCACGTCGCCAGCAATGGCAACACGCATGGGCAGACTCGACCGGATCTTTACCACCCCCGGCATTTAAAACCGGCGTGAAGTAGTGGCTTTATGCCACTGCGTTTCGCATCAGGTAATGCCGGGCTCCGGAGCCCAAACCACCTTACAGGCAGGCA
>JAATLQ010031090.1:0-10250 GCA_013421005.1 Heliconius erato x Heliconius himera | reverse complement strand
AAGGAACCGGAAATTGAATAGTGGAACCTGCTGTCCTTGCCAATATAACAGTTGCGTTACAAGGCAAATTTTTTTCATAATCAATTTAGAATAAATCAATTTAGAACATTAAAAAAAAAACGATCAAAACCTGTAAGCTATCATAAATTCATATGAAGTTTAACCACAATTATACATCTAATACGCAATCATTGTAAGTGAGTCGTTACAGCCGGCGTTAGTGTAAATGACGCCCAGGCACAGGTGCCGCTCGTAATATCCACAGTTAGAGGGCTTATTCTGTAAACTATTAGATGCTACATTAGCTGGGATGTTATAGAATTGTTACTTACCGGTCAGGGATTGCTTGGATAGCGGCTTTAGAATAAGTATTTATACAAATCAGTATATAATTTTAAAAGTGAGGCCGTTGTGACGCAGTGGCATAAGAGTGTGACTGCAATGCGACGGTTGTGGGTTCGATCCGCACTCGGGAAAATGAATTATTATTTGTTAAATTTTTCGCTTCTTCGTTCTGGCACCAAGACAAAAGTTCCAGTACCGCCACTCAACTTGCACTGCATCGAAAAATTCTGCGGAAAGTGGCGATTGAAGTGTCTTAGCACTAGGTTCTCTCTGTCTACTCCGTCGTATAAGGAGCTACGTGAAGCTGATTTAAAGTGTCCAATTTTAAAGAAATACTATATCATACTTTTCTTATATGTTGAGTATTTTTGAGAAATGAAAATAAATCATTTGGTATTGGTATGGAGAAATGAAAATAAATCATTTAGTATTGATATTATCACTTAAGTCCACGAGGCCACTCTAATAAAAATATGAACTAGGTATTTTTTAACATTTTTTTAAGCAAAACAAATTAAAGATATGTAACATAATAATTAGTAGTAACACAAAGGAGATATTCTAAAATGAAAATATTCATTCTTTAGGAAGTAAATGTTATTTATATTAGAAAAAACTTAAACGAAATTCACCAATTTTTTTTAAATCTATTGAGATATTTCTGTCAATATGTATAATAAACAGTTAAATATATAAATATACAAAAACTATAGATACACTTTTATCGATTTTTATCGATGGTATGGTCGAAGTCGTTGTGGCATATAATCAGAATGTAAAGGCAACGGCTGTGGATTCGATTTCCACTCGAGTGTGTGAATTATTTTTATTTCCCTACTCAGGTAACAACAAACACAAAGTACGACATTGAGTTCTGCTAATCATCATGCAATGTCTTGAAAATTGGTGATACAGACATACAGCGTGAATCAAACATTTATAAAAAATAGTGGCCTAGCGTATTATTTAAAATTTTAATCAAATACGTATAATTTAAAATTTTATATAAAAATACCTAGCATCTTGAAATCAGCATGCATATAGGCACAAATACAAATAAGTACAATTTCAAATATACCACCAAATCGTTTTCTGTATATTCAGTAGGTTGCGCAGTAATTTCTTTTCTCTTTGTGAGAATGATCGCACCGTGACATATTGTGCCCGATCACGGTATATATCTTGATGACACTTCAATTTCGATGCGGACACTCTTGAACGCGGTGTTGGATCATATCTTATATTACTGTGAATAAGCATTATTTATTATATTAAAATCGGAAAACAATCATGAACTAAAGTAAAATATTCGTATTTTTTAGATTTATGTATTATAACTCTCTCGTATAGCAGAGACACTCTCTCGTACAGGCAAGGAGAGCGTAATGTTAAGACACTCGGTCGTTTCCGATTTCTACTCGTTAAGTGGCGGAATTTAACTCTATGTCTTAATAATGCCAACAACTGCCACAATAAAAGTTAAAATGTTTATTGCTTACTAATATTCTAATATTTGATTTCAGAGTAGGTACATTAATTTATAGCTTAATGTATTAGCACATCTGAACTGTGAATGAGGTCGTAGTTTTATTGTTATAGCTGTTCGCATTTATCTCAAGTGAGGTAGCCAGAAAGAAAAAAGTGCCAAGCGACATTCTCTTCCTCCACCACTCCACCACCACCACCACCACCTCTTTGGCCCCGTCCGCTACCGTCACAATTTACTTAACTTACCGTCAAAACACACGACCTTTGAGAAGTTTCATGCTTTATATATGGTCTTCCTCGAGTATCATCGACATCGTATTATTTATACTAGGTGTATATTATTTAATAACAAGACAATTGTAATTATATATTTACATACTATAGGTATATACTATTTAATAAATATTTAAGGCTTTTGTGGCGCAGTAGCACAATCGAGTAACTATAAACGCGACAGTTGTGGGGTTCGATCCCCACTCGAGGAAAACGATTTATTATTCATTCATATTTTCATTTTTTCGCTCTGGTAACAAGGTAAAGCGCTCAATAAAATCTGCCACTCAAAATTAATGCCTCAGAATTCGGCGGAAAATGGGGAACAGAGTATCATTACATTAGGTTCCGTCTGCTTGCCCTGCAGAGTGCGGGATACAGCGTGAAGCTAAACACGTGTATTTTTATAACAAGACAATCGAAATTATGTATTATTTACGTATTTGAAGCCATTCTTGAATTGAGATTAGATTTCAAGATACATGTAAAGTAAACCAATAGCTCAATTATTATGACAAACGTTTAGAAATGCTATTATAAAATTATCACCACGTTATTAAACATCCAAAATTATATAAGATTTCATAATTTCTGACTCAATTTCCTTCACCATGGCCTATTAAGCTGAATGATATACAAAGTTCAGTAAAACCAAGAGAGATTTGCATTATTATTCAAAGGCATTATTTTGAATGCGTAATAATAAAACGGTAGCTGAGCTAATCTGGTTTCGGAGTGACAGGCAATAAGACATAATGGTTATTGCTGAAGGAGCGCATCGGTCGTTTACGTCGCTTCGAATTCGAGTCGAAGTCTTCGAGTACTCGAATTCTTAAGCTAAATACTTTGGCTGACTACCAAGATGTGGAACTGGTAATAGAAGTTTAAATTGAATAGAAATAATTTGATAACATTTAAAAACTTAATAATAAAACTACCGTATGGGGCCAGCCGTGGTGCAGGGGTACAAACGTCCCACTGTAAACGCGACGGTTGTGCGTACGATTCCCACTCGGTACATTTCCTCGCTCATAACGAGCGAGTGCCCTAATAGGGAAAGCAGTGGATACTGCTAGGTAAACTAGGTTTCCAGATTCTGTCTGCCCACCCTGCTATATACAGCGTGAAGCTAGAAAAGATGTAAGTAACTAAAATCTGTCCAACTTGATGAGTGATTAAAGGGGAAAAGTACCAGAATATATAAAAATATGTCATATAGTCTAATTTTAACTATTTCTTTTATATACATATATTTTTTAAGGTGCCGTAGAATAGCGTCTATTAACCGGGATAGTTTTTGGATATAAAGAAAAATGTTGTTTGTTTTATTTTCCCGCTCTGATAAGACAGATCGTAGTGTTGAATAGTATCGCTTCATTTGACATATCGAATTCGGGAATGAATTTAGTTTTAGCTGGATAGTGTCTTTTTATCGTGGAGAAATGTATAAATTAAGGAGCACCAAGACACTATTTTTAGCGGATCGTAATTTCTGCCTGATACAGGATTTATCCTAGAATAAAGCGTGTAGCTGAAAAAGAAAATATTTATATTAATATTATAAAGCTGAAGAGTTGGTTTGGTTGAACGCGCTAATCTCAGTAACTAGTGTTCGTTATAAATGAAACTATTTTAACCGGATTAATCGCGTATATTTTATACTTTTATACATTTTTGGAAACCCGACGTTTCGAACACTTTGCAGTAGTCCGTGGCATTCGTCTGTCAGTTGACATAATTATTATATCAAACTACCGCCAACAATTTCTTAATTGCCTCGCGTACTGCCCTGGATTCCTGCAGAATGAGCTGATAGTATCTTGCCCTCTGGTATGGTTTGTTTGAGACTTCAAAAGGCAAAAATATACGCGATTAATCCGGTTAAAATAGTTTCATTTAAAATGTGTAATAATCGTGAAAATCAAAGAACTTATTACTGTTCGTTAATTGAAAGATTCTCATGTTGGATCGTCCAGGAAGACTATATTACTTAAGACAAAATATTCTTCTCCGATTTCTTGGAGGTTTCTCTTTCATCCATACATTCGACTAATGGCTACCCGATAGCTTTGTGCGTATAAAGTTCCCAGCCGGTGTCCATGTTAATAAATTGAATGTTTGAACTGTAACATATCATGGCCTGCATTGCGGTGGTTCTTTTAATATATTATATTGAAGTATTTTTAGTGTTTAGTATTATGAAATATAGAAATTTTATTAAAAAAATTATTTGTATACGCTTCAAAACCTACTTTAAGACCAGTAGTGGCGCAGAGGCCAGCGTAAAATGCGGTGTTCAAAGTGGGGAACGGAGTGTCTCAATTCTAGGTTCCCACTGCCTACCCTGCTCTGTGCAGGATACAGCATGAAGCTGATATTTTAGTAGTGAACGGAGTTTCTTACCAACATAACCTGTTTATGCTTAGTTTGAACTAAATTAATACGTTAAATAAATAGGCAATATCACAACGAATTAAACTGCATGTTAGAACAAACAAACAGAAATACTGCATTGCGATCTCTGATCATGGTATTTCAACACGATGTTTTATTATTATAATTCCTTCTTAGTTTTGTTAGCATATACCTGCATATATATTTTATAGAGGGCACAAAGTGTGACTGTAGTGGTTGTGGGTTCGATCCCTACTCGAGGAGATGTAATATTTACTTAAATGTATATTTCCATTTCTTCGCTCTGGCGTCGGGGTAAAGCGCGGCAAAGGTAAAGCGGGAGGCATTGCGTGTTGAGTTTTGCTACTCAACACGCAATGCCTCCAGAATTCGACAGCAAGTGGGGAACGGAATGTCTTAACACTAAGTTCCCTCTGCGTACCCTGCTGTGTGTGGGATACAGCGTGAAGCTGATGATGCATATATATTTTTACTTTTTTAAAATTTACAGTTACACCATATAAGACAGGAGTTAACTAAAAATTAAAAAACATCGTTTCCCACTTTATGTCCAAATTTAAATTCACTCATACCAGAGTGAATAAATAAAAATAACTTACTCTCTCTAATAGGAATCGAATCCCTAACCGTCCAATCTAAAGTCTGACGGCGTTGTTTTGCGCCACAACGACCTCGATACATTTAAGAAATATAATACCATTTATACACATATATTTAAATAATACTTCAAGATGTAATAAAAAGAGGAAAATGTTTTCAGTAAGGAAACACAGTAACATATGTTCCGCTTAGTGAACGCTACGTGAAGGGAAACTAGAGCGGTATAGGAGTGCTTATGGTGATTTATTGTTCATATGAGAGATTCGTATCGATGTTTTGAGTTACATGGCAAATTATAAGTTATATTCTATAATTTGGGTTCAACTTCCACTTGAGAGAATGTAATATTTTCATTTTCTTGTTCTGGCATCAAGGTAAAGCCAGGTGTTAAGTTCCGCCACTTAGCACGCAATTTCTTGAAAATTTTGCAGAAAATGGAAAACGAAGTGTCAATACTAGATTCCCTCCCTGTCTGGCTGTCGAAACTATAGTTTTAAGACTCATCATTCTTTAATTTTCCTGAGTGGCGGTAAACAACGCCGTTGTTTGTCGTGTCAGAGTCTGTTAATGAAAATAATACTTGCCCTGTTAGACAATGATGGTCTATAAATATTAAGTTTTGTC
Organism: Heliconius erato x Heliconius himera; assembly: GCA_013421005.1. Classification (NCBI taxonomy): domain Eukaryota; kingdom Metazoa; phylum Arthropoda; class Insecta; order Lepidoptera; family Nymphalidae; genus Heliconius; species Heliconius erato x Heliconius himera. Next base: position 4,505 of record JAATLQ010031090.1, on the reverse strand, counting down.
ACATATAAAAATAAAATCTACAGTACCTACGTATGTATTTATATATAAAAGACTAGTTGCGAAACAACACAATGCAATACTATTTGACTTTTAAGCTGAAGTCACAAAAAAAAACTGAAAAAATGTGACTTTCAACTTTATCCAATTCTACTATTTCGCAGTTAATGTAGCGCCGGGCGAGTGATAAATGTTTAGTGAAAATAATAAATACGGAACAGGTGGTCGGTGGAGGTTTTATGATATATACTGCTACGCTGCTACGCGCTACGCGGAATGCTACGCTGCCGTTGGAATTTAAGTTTTTTATATTTGTTGTATGAAAATGTTAAATGTAATGTAAATAAAAAAAAATAGATAATTAATAAAATATTTGGATGTTGGTTACCGTGGTAGATACGAGTATAACTGAATTTTATGAGTATGGGTTCGATTCTCACTTAAGTATTTTTTTAATTTGAAATATTTTCGCTTTTATAATCTAGTCAGACAAATTATTTCTTTGTATATGGTAAGATGCATAATTGTAAACAAACGAATAAGGTTTTGGACAAAATCTATTCAATTTGATTTTAATCAAAACTAAACTACCTTTATGCTGTAATCCGCATATAAGCAGATAAGCAAAGAAAATGCCGCACTTTGTGTTGTGAGTAAGAGTTGAACCTACAAAAATCGTGATGGCTACAATCTACTTAACAATTAAAACAGGTTAATATGATATAAACTCGACGTGACAGTTTGTTTCTGTTAGTTGTTTGTCTTGTTAATGCCATTCGTTTGTCATTTCTGGACGATCTGATGATTTCCTTTATTATGCCATAATTTGTGGTTTAAGGGCGACACGAATTTGTAGTTTCGATTGTGTATATAAAAATATAAATAATAATTATTATAACGCGAGAACATCACTCAGAGGAATACATTATTGTAAGATAAAGCGCGGCGTTAAATGCCGAAATCGGTTGAAAAGCTGAGCTACGCTTACCCTTTTATTATAGTTAATTATTTTTAAATTTATACTCAAAATCATAGCGGAGTCTGTAGAGAGAATAAGTAGGTCGTATAATGATGTTATTATAAGACATTATACTTATAATGCCGATTAAAGTATAATTATTAACTTCGCATCATGTTAAAATCTAACCAACATTTATAAGGTAAAACTACTTTCAACGCGATAGATTGGGAGTTTGATTTCCACTCGTGGAAATGAAATATTTATAACATTTTCATCTCTTCGCTCTGGTTTCGAGTTCTATAAGGCTAAAGTTAGTATGAGATAAAGTGTGCCGATGTATTTAGTTTTTTAGTACTTAATATTTACAAATCAGCAAAAAAAAATTATAAAAAAAATATGACTGACTTCTGATAACGACAAAAAATACAAATAATTTACCAAAATTATTTTTATACTTTTCTGTAGCAAATTATAAAAAAAACATAAATTAATCGTCGGTTAAATTAAACTCTGCCTCACTGCTACTGGGCCAAACCCTCTTTTTTGCTGTCACTTTGGAGGGTACCCTTTGGCACAGTTCCAAAGTCCATCATTGATAAACTCTACTGATATTGACATATCGTTTATCTCAATTTCTATACACGTTGGATGATGTATGTGATGTAATTAATACCCAAAACTCGTATATAGGGGTTTTGTATGAGTTGTGGTGATCTCCGGAATAAGATAATACTGATGGTATAAACAATAAAAAAAATTATAAAATAAATCAGCTTCCTGCTGTATCCCACACACAGCTCACGCGCACACAGCTCACGCAGCAGCACACAGTTCTGCCACTCAACACGCAATGCCTCCAGAATTCGGCAGAAGGTGGGGAACGGAGTGTCTTAACACTAGGTTTCCTCTGCCTACCCTGCTGTGTGCGGGATACAGCGTGAAGCGGATTCTGATTTATTTTCCATAGAATTTCGACATTGTGGGACGGTAAGAATGAAAGAAAAGAAAAAGGAATGGTAAGCTTGAATGAAAAGAAACTAGGGATCACTCCATCGCGTTACAGAGAAAAAGACCTCAAGTCTAGGTTTAGGGGCCCTCCCATTGAAACCCCTCATTAAATACTTAGAAATTTGTAGAGTACATTTTTCATCAATTAGAAAAATATAATAAAATAAAATACATTTTTAACTAGAACTACAACGTGGAATTGCTATAGCGTACCTTCATTTAGTATGTTATGATAACATAATATATTGCACAACAACACCGGGCGGTGTTATCAGTAAAAGAACGCACCTTAGACTTAGGAATATTTATAGAACTAGAGACAAAATATAAAGGTTATGTAGAGTAAATGCATAGTCATTAATTAATTACTTATTGTAAAAACTATATAACTTTAGCCTGCTTATTCGTTTACAACGTAAAATCGTGTTTTCCGTTGGAATATTGGAAGATCCTCTCGTAGCTCGTAGCAAATCTTATGGCAAATGCAGCATAATAAAATAATTATAGGTGGTGTATGCAGGCGAAGCGCGAGTGGGAAGCTAGTTATTTCATATTTTCATTTCTTTTCTTCCCTCTGGTGACAAGATAAAGTGCGGCGTTCAGTTCCGCTACTCGACATGCAATGCACCCAGAATTCGACGAAAATTGGAAAATGGAGCTCTTAACATTAGGTTCCCTCTGCCGACTCTGTGTGTGACTGCTGTGCAGCATGAAGTTAAAAAAATGTTTTTTTGGGATTAGCTTTTTAATTTATATTTATGTATAGCCGCGTGAAGAGACACTATTCTCATATGGGACAAATAAATTATGACAAAACGAAACCTTTGGATAACGTGTTTTTGAAGTACAAAGCTACATACAAACAACGATACAAAAATGACATGTGGAAGAAACTCATGTATTTTTAATTAGGCCAAAATGTTTGGGAAAATAATACTTGGTTTTCGAAGATTATGTGGAAAAGTATAAAGAAACCAGTTGTCAGATCTCCTTTTACATTCTACGTTATTTTGTAAGATATTTTGTATTCGGTGGCGAAATATACCGCAGCGATATGTGTGACCAGATGGGGTTTGAATCCATAATTATATTATTATTATAATTTTTCAAGCATCCCGCGAATAGCAAGGTAAGAAGAAGGAACCTTGTATTGAGAGTTAAGTAATGCGGGCAGAGTGCTGCTCGCCGCTTTTGGCTCAGTTTCCGAAACATTGGATGTTGAGTGGAAGCTAGTTCTAGCTAGGCGGAAATCAACGCCACGCTTTGTCTTAATACCTGAGCGAGGAAATGAAAACAATGTATTGTTTTCATTGAACGTATGGATTAGTGACCAGAGCGCCTGGTTGGTTTCCAGGACGTGCGGGTTCGAATCCCGCTACGTTCAAATTTTTATACGTTTTCTAAATAAGTATTTAACAATGTATTGCCTTGAGTCTCAATGCAAGCCACAGCCTTCACTATATCGATGTGCCACAATTTTTTTTAAATACAAAAATGAATTATTTTAATTGTTCAGCCAGATTGTGAGCGACGAGGTTGTGCATTCGATTCGTTCTCGAGGAAATGAAATATTTAACATTTTTATTTTTTCGCTGGTGTCGAGGCAAACTGCAGCGTTGAGTTTCGCCGCTCGGCTCGCAATGCCTCCAGAATTCAGGTGATAGTGGGGAATAAATAGTGTGTCTTAATACTAGGCTCTCTCTGCACACCCCGCAGATACAGGATACAGCGTGAAGCTGAAAAAAAAGAAATGTATAAAAAAGAAACAAAACCATATGCAACCACAGTTTATCATCATCTCATAGTAGTGGACGTGAACGCAAATCACGGCGTCCACCACTCAACGATAAACGTACCATTACCGAGATTAATAGCAACTATAATTTATATATATATTTATATGATTAATAAGTCAACGTAATCAAACGATACGAGCGTTTAGGAATCGATTGTGTATTTTGTATGAAATTCACCGCGTAATTAACACCTATAGGGCACTTCCCGTTGACCTACTGTTATGAATTAGCACGAAGTCAACCTTAAAATACAAATCAAGAAAAAAGTCCAAGAGGTGAAAATTTTATATTTAGAAAAAAATAATTAGAAATTTTATTATATGTAGTACGTAGTTCATACATACATACAAAATGAACTAATATTAGTAATTGTTCCCGTTGATCTACAAACCTGAAATGGGTACGGAAGTCTCGGTGGGTGAGACAGACTCGAACCTAACCTTTCGTTTTGTTTTTCTTGTTTAAAATAAAAAAAATATTGCTTTACTATTATATTCGAAAAGTAATATTCTAAAAATATTACAGTTAATTTTAAACTATGTCTTAAAATTTAAAGCACATTGCAAGAGTATTTTTGTTTTATTAGTGCTCTAATATATAGATATTCACTTTATATAATATTCTTTATTGTACTAAAATACATAATAGACAAACACAAAAAAGAAAATCGTGTACAAAGGTGGACTTATCTCTATAAGAGATCTCTTCCAGTCAACCAGTGAAAGTGGATGAGTGAAAAGTTA
>JAATLQ010031089.1:0-10247 GCA_013421005.1 Heliconius erato x Heliconius himera | reverse complement strand
CAATTGGTGAAATTTTCAAGTAAATCGGTTCAGTAGTTTCAGAGAAAAATGCGGACAACAATATGTCGACAGACAGACAGACAGACAGACAGACAGACAGACAGACAGACAGACAGACAGACAAGAAATTCAAAAAAAATCTTTTTGCTTTCTATTAGTCTTTTTAAGTATCCCTCTATCCATTTCAGTCAAAATTACTAAATGTACAGACAAAATATTTTTACTGTCTTATTATATAAGAGATAAAAAATAAGTTTGTTTTAATATTTCGAGATTGAATGTAATAGGGTTTTAAGATTTTTTTACTTTAGCTACAGAGAGACAAATCTTCCCAACACAGGTGTCTTCTGACTACTTACTGGGAGGTCTCAGTGCATGTAAATTGTATGTTATAGTTCTAAATAAAGATTATTATATTATATCTTAAGCTTTTCACAGCTATTTTGAAACAATGTGTGTTGAATGGCAGAACTCAACTCCGCGTTTTGTTTACTTTATGTATGTGTATGTATGTATACGTATGTTTTTGATTTGCGAGCACAACGGGGAAAGAAAATAATTTGAATATAATTCACAATCGGTAGATTTAGCTGCTACAGGTTTGTCAAAACAGTAAAAATAGAAATAATCAAGAGTTGTGTATGACACATGACACACATGACATATGACACATGACATTTTAAGTGTCGTTCTTATCAATCCGGAAATAAACCCAAGATAATAATCTTTTCATATCGTTGTATCCTGCATATCTGGCAGAAATAACTTAGGCTAGTATTTATAAATCGCATTGATGTCTGAGATCGATCTTAAGATGCCGTTTTCATTCATTATATTATTAAAACTACACCTTCAGATCGATTTCAGAGTTGAGAGCGGCTTATAAAGACAGGCTTAGTATTGAGACACTCTGTCTATACTCCGCCCGAATCTGAGACATTGCGTGTTAAATTGTAAAACTCAACGCCACGCTTTGTCTTCCAGGGTGGGGAAATGAAAATAATTGTACCCCCCGAATGGGAATCGAACCTAGAATTTTTTTATAAATACAACTTTTCAATAAATACACAGCATCCAGGTCCATTCATCACCGCGATGACTATCTTTTATCCTGTTCGTTCTACGTATGGGCATTATTTTAATAGGCTTGTGGTTTGTCTTTATATAATCTAGAATAAGATATCCCTAAAGCGAACGGTTATTTGAATACCTTGCTTTTCACGCTAATTGACATATTATTGAATATAGATATAAATTAGCTAAAAACCAATGTTAGTTTTTTTTACATTTTTAAGAAAAATATAATTTCTAAATATGTGCCAATGTTAGTGACGCTATCAGGAATATACGATGATCGTGGGTTCGATTTTTAAAGAGCAATACATTTTTTATAGCCTCACGTTGTATCAGGCATATAGTAGAGTAGGCAGACGGAACTCGGTGCTTAGACACTCTGTTTTCCATTTTCCACACAATTTTCGAGATTTTTATTGTTACCAGAATGAGGAAATGATAATAATTAATTCTATAATTTAGTGGGTTTTTTAATTCATTGAGTGGGTATCGAACCTATAAAGGTCGCTCTATTCAGACGCAGTGACAAAGAATTTAGAAAAGTTTTTCTTTGTCTTTCAAAAATATAAATGTTTACAAAACATGCTTATATGTAGAAAAGACTATTCTTTTCTACATAAAGTAAATATGAAATAATTTTATAGTGAAATGTGACATTTAGAAAATACTATTTTGTATTTTAACAAAGAGATATATCTTATAATAAAGTACATGTTTACAGTAAATGTTTTTTTTAAATCAAAACTTACAATTTCTGTGAAAAAAACAGGATTTCAACAAAAAAAATCAAGAAAAAATTTCAAGAATAATGGAAGAGGCAATCATAGTGAGGCCGTTGGAGTTGTGAATTCGAGTCCTACTCGGGGCAATATGTTGAATTTGGGCTGAAAATGGAGAATAGTAAATTATATTGAAACTAGGTCCTCTCAGTCTACTCCTCAACTTGAGGGCTACATTGTGAACTTGCAAATAAAAGGAAAAGATTAAAAATTATCCTACGCACCTACTTATATAGAGACATATATATGAGGCCGGTCGTGGCGCAGAAGCACAAAGTGTGATTGTAAAATCGACTGGTTGGGGGTTCGATCCCCACTCGAGGAAGAGAAATATTTATTTATATTTATATTTTCATTTCTTCGCTCTGGTGCCGGGGCAAAGCGCGGCGTTGAGTTTTGCCACTCAGCACGCAATACCTCCAGAATTTGGCGGAAAGTGGAGAACGGAGTGTCTTTACACTATGTTCCCTCTGCCTACCCTGCTGTGTGCGGGATACAGCGTGAAGCTGATTTTATTTATTTTCAATACCCACTTCGTATTATTGCTACATATAAGTTTCATTTTAGAAACTAAAATTTCACTTAGTAGCTCCAACCGTGTAGGAATGTAACGTTAGTGTAAAGAACGTCGTATTTGGGTCAAGCACGGCCATACATTCTGTTAGCGCCGTGTTGGTTCTGCATTAACATGTAAAGGAAAGCTAACACAGTCTAACTCGAGACTTGTGAAATTTACGTATTTCTAGTATATAATGAATGTATGTTGAAATATGTCTTCTATAAGTGAGTTTACTGGCGATTTAAATGTTTACTGTCTATTCTTGTTTTGTTTGATCTATGAATTCGATTCTCAATCGAGGAAATTAAATATTTTATATTTTCAATTCTTCGCTCTGGCGACAATGCAAAGCGCGGTGTTGAGTTCTGCCACTCAACACGCAATGCCTTTAAAATTTGGGGGAGAGTAGGGAACGAAAGTATGTTAAAGAGAAAGGAGTGACTTTTTACTTCCTAAGTTCCCTCTACCTACCCTAGGAGCTAAAAAGAAGATTTATTACCTATTATTTATTTTATTTAATAAATTTGTACTAAGCAGCGTATATAGGATACGCTTAATCAAAATATATGAAAAATTAAATATATTTCTAGACAGGCGGTGTAATGTATGCGTAAGACCTGATTTCTTAAAATAACACACGAGCAGGTAAAGCACAATGCGTGGGCAGCCCTGCGTAATACTTGTGACAGCGAGTATTGACTCCTTCGGGACGTATAATCATATACAAAAGTGATACTTTTATATTTTTTTAAAATTAAATATTTACATTCGATACTTATTTATCAATCAAAAATATACTTAAGAGAAAAAGTTGTGTTAAGATGCAGAAAAATTGCATATTTTAAAATAGTACAAAAAAAGCAAAAAAAAGTGCTTCTATTTACACCTCAAAGTCCCGCAACGCACCTGTAGCTCTTCTGGTAATATACGGTATCGTGAGCGGCGGTGATCACTTACCATCAGATTTACCTTGTCTTTTACCATTAAAATAAAAAATTAATTATTATTTTAAAGTATTTTAGAGTAATACCAGCGGCGTCGCTGATATATTTTACTAGATAGACCACATTAAACAACGAGTTACATAAGAACCTATGCGTAATTTGAGGTAAACGAGGAAAGCTTGATGAAACTACAATTTTTGAGACAGTGCCCCAGACCTCAACGCCGAGCTTTCTACTAAAACAAAAAAAAATGAAAATTATTTAAACATAATAATTTCCATGCGGGGATCGAATCTACAACCACAGTCAGGCTACCCCACTACGTTACAACGGCTTCAGCTCGACGTGAGCTTTAATTCAACATTTACCTTAGTGAGAATTGCTGCCTCCGGGCCACTATTATACATCACTTATTTTCCACACACTAGAATACACTTTGCTATTATATAATTTTATCGAAGCAGGCGCGAATAACCACCTCTTTTATGTACAGAGGATTATCAAAGAAAACATAGTGTTAATGTTATAATATCATAATTTTGAGTCCGTAGGGGTCGAAGTGTGAGACTGTAAATACGATGGTTGTGGATTCGGTTCCCATTCGGAGTAATGAAATATTAAATATTTTAATTTTCTTTAGGCATTGGGTTTCGCCACTCCACGCAATACCTCGAGAATTCGGTGGGAAATTGGTAACGGAAGTGTCTTGATGGGAATAGACAGTAGTTTGATCTCACTGCAGGCTTTATTGTGGAGCAGTTGAAAAATCTATTGCAATCCGTTCTGGTAAAAAAAACGCAGGTTTGCTTTTGCCATGTAATAAGAAATAATGTCTCAACTTAGTAGAAAATGGAGAAAAGCTGAGTATCTTAACATCAGATTAGCTCTTAGGGTTTTTAGAGTAGAGGGAATCTACTTAACCTACCCTACTTATAAAACTCTCCGTTCCTTACTTCCCGTCCCAGATTAGAGATATTCAAAAGCGGAACTCAACGCTGCATTTCATCAAACTCACTACCGGGGCGTATGCAGTCGATTTGACCAGCCACCAAAATTAACAATATATGATACATACAAATGTTTACCTCACCTACAAATCAAACCCACGAACTCTGACATATTATACACAACAATCATTCAAATAACTATATTCTTAAATATAATTAATGTTACAAGCCCCACCATACTCCACATATATCGTAGATAATCACATTACAACAAAGGATTTTAAAAGACGCTATCAATTCGATCTAAATCTGGCGACACGGTCCATAAGAGAATGGCTATTTAATAAGAAAGATTTATTCGTGTCGGTCCGTGCATGAATTATATCACTGTGACTGATTGCCGTTTAAACTTGGTACACGAAGACATACGGAAGTAAAAAACATCGATTTATAATCGAGTCGAGCGTAGGACGCAACTAAAAATTAAGTTTGAACATACCTCTCTACTACCGGTAAAAATCTTACGGAGTAATAGTCGAGATTAAGAGTTGTGGCCTCGGGAGCTATATAGAATGGATGCTTATTAGAATTTATACGGGCACTTACTTTGAAAGCACGTTTGATGTAGCCCGTTTTTTAGAACACTCAGGGACGATCATGGGGTTTATTGGAAGAAATATTATAGATCATGACGTGTAGGCTTAGCTTGTTAGTCTACGCTGGAGGCAAGGAGGTAGAGTAGGATAATTTCATAAATAATTCCCTTTTCGACGAGATATCAGCCGCTGGTGACGCGTCGTGTAATGGCCGGCAAAGTAATAGTTATTCAAGGCTGTTCAGTAGCGAGTACCGCTGGGCGGGGTAGGGTAGTTCGTGTATTGGGAAAGATTTGCGGAATTTTGCGAGTGGGGATTTGCTACCAGAACCGCCAATTGGTCCGGCCTGTGACACTGATGTATGGTAGCGTTAGATAACCGAATTATTAATGTATCAATGTGTCCTTATTTATTTGTAAGTTGTGTTGTTCGTGTAATTAGTATTTATAACGGCGTTGAGGAAATTTGATGTGTTTATGTGTTGAGTAGGAGGTAGCGAAGTTAAATGGTTAATTAAGGAATGGGTATGGGGCCGTCGTGGCGTAGCGGAACAAATTGGTTGGGTTCGATTTCCACTTAAGGAAATGAAATATTTTGTTTTTATTTCTTTGCTCTGGTAAGCAGACAAACGCGGTGTTGAATTCCGCCACTCAACACGCAATGTTCAAGCAAGAATTCATAAGAAACATTAAGCTCTCTCTCTCTTTCTCTCTCATTAAGCTATCTCTCTCTCTCTCTCTCTCTGCCTACCTTGCTGTGTGGGATACAGCGTGAAAAAAATCGGCAAGTAGGCTCTTGTGAGAGTAGTGTGACCTACTTGGTATCAAGTATTTACACGACTAATTCACTTAACTGCTGACATACGACATAAACGTTGCCTTGTAATGTAATGTAACTGCTTTGGTTAAGGCGAATATTACTGTTCATAATATATGTATTCTGTATAAAAGTATAAATTGTTATTTTATGCTTAGGTATATTTATTTGGTAGTTATTCTTTTTTATTCTGTTAAAATCAACTTGAACGTGGATTTGTATTACAGGAAGTTAATGAATTTTTAGAACACTCAAATAAAAAATGATATTTGTTCAAAAGTCATATTGTAATAGTGGCAAAATATTCAACTCTCAACACGTAATGCCTCGACAATTCGGTAGAATGTGGAGAATGGACGTATCTTGGAAATGGAGTGTCTTAACACTAGGTTTCTTCTGCCTGTGCGTGATGCTGCGTAAAGCAAAACATACTTTATTTTCAAATATAACATTTTAAAAGTCAAAGTTAATTTTGAATAATTTGTCACATTTTTTTTAATTATCACAATATTATCAATTTGCGCATCTGAATATGTTAGATAAAAAGAAATAATTGTGAAACAATTCATTCTCCATTTTCTGCACAAATTAGAAATATTACGAGAGAAAGAGAGAGAGAGAGAGAGATAATATAATATAAAATGAAATTTAAAGAGGCGTTATAATTATTTATTTTTAGCATTTATTCTGTATTAACGTCTCCTTAATACGACTTGGTACACTTATTACTGTTCTCATTATATTAAACGCTACATATTCAATACTTAATCGTAATTCAAATGTTACTTTGGTTTGGACTTTCGATGATTGCCTCATGTCATTATTATGTTTGGTTTTTGTAGAGGAAAACTTGTTTAAGATCGTTATTTTGGGTTCACGCCGCTGCGTCCCGTATATGGGAAGGTAGGTGGAGGAACACTTCGTTCTGAATATCTGAGGCGTTGCGTGTTTTGACAGGTTGTTGGAACTTAACGCCGTGACTTGCGTTACCAGTGCGAAGAAAACGTTACCAGTGCGAGGAAAATATTAAATATTTAATATCTTCAAATGGGGACCCACAACCTGTTGCGCTTGCAGAAAGAGTGTTGTGCGTCACGACTGGCCTCATATTAGGTTGTAGCTACTTCCTTATTAATATCCGTCTTTACAGAAGGTTTCCACAAAAAATAATCAACGTGTTGCCGTGTTACCCAACGTGAAGAGTTTTAAGCTAAAGGCAAGTGAAGAACGGAGAGATAGTTATCATTATCTGTGTGTAAATGGGACGATCGTGGTGATCTAAAGCTAGTAGCCTCCCTCTGCCTGTCCTACTATACGCGGGATACAGCGTGTAAAAAAAAACCATAAACATATACAGTAAATCGATTATTATAATCGATTTACTGTATATGTTTACCGATTATAATAATCGATTCCGTTCAGAATGTTCTCCATACATCCAATTATAAGACACGCGTTTATTAGAGCAATTTCCTTAAAACCTGATTGCGAAGACACAATGACATATTGACAGCGTTAGACCAGTCTACCGTTAGCTACACTTACTCGCGGCAACTGTACTTAAATATTTTTTTTTAGCTTCACGCTGTATCCCGCATATAACATGGGAGGCGGAGGGAACCTGGGAACGTACTGTTAAGACACTTCGTTCGCATTAAGATGCTTTTGTTCCCCAGTTTCCGCCGAACGCTTTTTCTCGTTACCAGAGCAAGCCATGATAAACATTACAGTTTCTCAACTGGAAATCGAACCCATAACCTATCTCTTGCCTGTCCTGGCCTGTCTGGCCTCAATAATAAATCAGAATATACTCTCCATATTACCTTTGTATGAACAAAATAAAATTGATCGACAGTAACGGAACTAATCGCTAAGATTGCTTCCAGCCTCAATTAAATTTTCCCTTATCTAATATATTAGCTATACAATTTGTTATTCATTACACGCATGGTGCATGATTTATATCTTAGTGGCAGTTCACTATATATAATGGAGTGAGAGGTGTTTGTTTGTTGTGTTTTTTGTTTTTTTTTTGTTGTTGGTGAGAAAATAGAAGTTTTTTTTAAATTGTTGTCTTTAGGTCAAAGTAATGTTATTATAGTTTGATTAATAAATACATAAAACGGTCATCGGTCTTGACATGTAAATCTGTAAATTATAATAATAAAATATAATAAAGAAGCAGGTGGTGGCGGAAGAGCAAAATCGTGCGACTGTAAATGCGGCAAGTTATGGGTTCGATTCCCATTTAAGAAAATGAAATGTTTAATATTTTTAGTTTCTCGTCATAGCAACGAGAATGTGAGGTGTTAAGCTTTGCCACTCAACGCAATGCCTCTTGAATTCAGCATAAAGTGAGAAACGGAAGTGCCTAAGTCTGAACGGAGTGTCTTATTACTAGGTTCCCAGGTTCCATCTACCTGTCCTGTGTATGATACACTGTGAAACTAAAAAAAAATATTATACAAATCAACTTTACATCTTGATTATTTTAGTTACTTAAATACAAGAAGCTGTTTGTTTAACAACAAAAAATATAAATATTCCGCACTTCTCCCAAATCCCAAATTCTCGAGTCAATGCGTGTTAAGTGGCGGAACTCAACGCACTTTTATTAACAGAACAGCTTCGTTAACAGAACGAATAAAATAAAAAAAAACATTTCATTCCCCCGAGTGCCAATCGAACCCACAACCATCGCTTTTACACTCACACGCCGCACCTCCGCACCACGACAGCCTCCTTCTATTTTTAATAATAATAATAATAATAATATTAAATCACTCCACAACCATACCCTAGCCCAACAAGCTAGTGTTGTACAATTTATTAAACGTCACACACATCAAGCAAAATTATATCGGTGGCAACTTTAATTTAGCGGGATACGATCGATACATCGATGTTACTGCAATTACGCTAGAATCGATATCGCCACTGATTTATGCGATAATGACAGCGTACATTCGTGCCTCATGCGGAACACAGAAGTCATATGTAATTATATATGGATATTAAATTAATATTATATTATATTTAGTTGGAAACTTATTTTTGTTATATAATCGATTAGATCGGTAGTGTCGGAGTTCAAACGCAACGGTTGTGGGTTCGATTCTCCGTAAGTAGAATTGTGTTGCGGAGAATCAAACATTGATGTTCATAATGACATGACTACGACCTTTGAATTTATATCTAGAATTATTTTAATTTAATTTTTCTTTTTTAATTTTACATGATTGGCATATCGATTCCAGGCGATTTTAAGTAGTGAGCAAGTTAAAAAATCAACGGTAGTAACGATAGGCGTTATGCCAATTATAATGAAATTATTTTTTTTTTTACGAATTTGCAATTAATAATTAAATAATTTAGTTCATTACATTAAACATCTATCTCTTTAAGTACATCTTTTTCTGAAAAGAAATAATTTAGATAAAGATTTTCATCATTCTTAAAACCAAACTACGCTTCCTAGTTAATACTTACCTTACCTAGTCTTCAAAGTGATGTTTGCTCTTTCAATGTTTATGGGCGGCCCAAGGCCAGTGATCAGGGGTTGCAAATCATTGGAGCCTCGATAATTGCTGCCGGAGGCCTTGACGATGACATATTCCATCAAACCTGTATACTTAGAGGGAGTGTACACTTGTTTACAAATATTATTTCTTTTTAGCTTGACGCTGTATTCTGTATATAGCAGGGTAGGCAGATATGGCATAGAAGTGAGACACTCCGTTCCCTACGCACTGCCCAATTTTGGAGATATTACGTGTTGGATGACGGAATTTAACGCTGTGCTTTGTCTTGTTACCAGAGGAACGATATGAACACAATTAATATCCCGAAATGGGATCCGATTGAACCCACAACCGTCGCTGAGCCGCTACACCACGACGGCCTCATTTACAAATATTCACGTCGTCTCATAGCTAGATTAACTGGCCACGATGTTAAAAACGACTGTAAAAGAAAGGTGACAGACTTTGGTTAATCAAAAAGATTATGTAATATATTATATTAGAGAATATATTATTTTTTAACAAAAAAACCGACTTCCAAAAAACGAACTGAAAAGTAAAAAAATAAAAACTAAAAAGTAATTTTACATAAAGTCAAACGTACTATGATTTTGTTAAACAGAAATAATTAAAAAAATATTGTATAACTTTCAAATTGGTGTCAAGCTAATGCTACTACAACCTTACTACAATATCGGATTACTAGGCCATTTTGTTTTAATTGGAAATGGGGGAACTGAAGTGTCGTAACACTAGGTTCCCAGGTTTCTTTTACCTACCCTACTATGTATATCATAATAGGATAGACAAAAAGTAGGCAAGTACAGCGCGAAGCTAAAAATCAAAGAAAAAACTATATCTTACCTAGTATTGAGAGACTTCGTTCCCCATTTTTACCTAATTTTCGAAATCTTGTGTTTTTGGTGTCTTCCCAAGCAAACCCACGAACACAAATCAAACCTACGGCCGACGCGTTTTTTTTTTTTTTTTTTTTTTTTTTTTTTTTTTTTT
>JAATLQ010031088.1:0-10245 GCA_013421005.1 Heliconius erato x Heliconius himera | reverse complement strand
GCTGTATCCCGCACACAGCAGGGTAGGCAGAGGGAACCTAGTGTTAAGACACTCCGTTCCCCACTTTCTGCCGAATTCTGGAGGAATTGCGTGTTGAGTGGCAGAACTCAACGCCGCGCTTAACCTCGACACCAGAGCGAAGAAATGGAAATATAAATTTAAGTAAATATTTCATCTCCTCGAGTGGGGATCGAACCCACAACCAGTCGGTTTTGCAGTCACACCTCGTGCCGCTGCGCTACGACCGGCCTCATTAAGTTTCAAATATTTTTTTGAAAAAATTATTAAGGAAATTTTGTTTTGAATTAAATTTCAATTGAATATTTTTGTCTCACGCTTTATCCTTAATATACATATATATGTATGATTTTATTAACATACAGCTTGTATGTATTTTATATAAAATTTTTGAAAAAAAAATATAGTGACCCCACATTATTTCCTTAGTTAAAGAAAATTATATATAATTAACATTTTAGATGCAAAAAATTCAAAATCTTTTTGTACAAATTTGGTATTGAAATCGAACTTCTATTATCTATAGGTACATATAAAATTATACACTGAAGATTCAGAATCTTAGTAACTTGATTTTTTCCATTGTTATGGTGAAGCCGCAGGTAAAAGCTAGTGCATACATAATATAACTACTGAACCAAAGTCACGATCAATGTAATAGATGATATATATTGTGTAAATGAAGCATGTCTCACGTTCAGCCGTAGTAGTACCAGGAAAAATCTGACATTACTTCTTGGAACTACTACAATATACGATACAACAATCGATATTGTTTCAATCAACCTCTTGTCCATTTGAGTGGTTTGCCCGATAGTGATAATATAATTTGTTGTGTGAGTCAATTGTATGAAATTTTGAAACTTATTTATCTATTAAATTATAATTAATTGAGGCCAGTCGTGTTGCAGCGGCACAAAGTGTGATTTAAACGCGAATGGTTGTGGGTTCAATCTCAAAACTTGAGTAAATGAAATATTTATTTAAATGTATATTTCTATGTCTTTGCTCTGGTGTTGAGGCAAAGCGCGACATTGAGTTCCGTCACCCATACGTAATTCCTCCAGAACTCAGCGGAAAGCGGCGAACGGAGTGACTTAACATTAGGTTCCTTCTGCCTACCCTGCTGTGTGCGGGATACAGCGTGAAGCTGATTTAGTCTAATTTCTTTTTACTAAATGAATGAACGTAATGAAACCCTTCGTCTCATTAAACTGGAAGCATTGAAATATTTAAGGATTAGCGTTACACTCGTGGCTTGTGGACCAAATGATTATAACATTTTTGTTATTTCTTTTGACACAAAAATATTTTATACCTCAAATCTAATTCAAATTTTCATTTTACTCTACTATAATATGCATGTTTTAATTATATAAACCTTCCTATTAAATCACTCTGTCTATTTATGAAGACCGCTCTTACATCCGTAGCGTAGTTTCAAATAAAAATGAAAAGGTGAAACATCAAATATGCTGTAGACCCCCAATGCACTGACCATCCAATATATAAAAATAAAAGTCAAGATAGCTTAGTCATTGTATCGAGCACCATCTCGGACGGTATCACTAACATTACCAATTTCACCGATAACCAAAAGATAAACTACTATCTTATAGATATAGGCTAGATAAACTATCGTAAGCGGGTGTTGCTTTTACGGAGAAAAGTGTAAATTTTCTTTTAACACTTTCACTGCGGGACCTTTTTTTGAGAATTTTCAGCTGGTGCCGTTGAGGACCTTTTCGGCCTCATATTTCATGCATTACAGTAACATAACTCGCACGGCGTAAAGTCTATATGAGGCCGATTTCGACCATAACAGCAGTGAACGTGTTAAAGATTCTTTTTTGTATTGACGTTATCCGAGTGCGTTTAGGTTTATGAATTTGATACAGTGGTTATTAATTTGAATTTACAAGGGAAATTTAAAAAGGTACATTTCTTTGCCAAGAATATATTACGAAGTTGAATACAGGTTTTTCGTGATTAAATACTATTTACTTTGCAAAATTCTGCAATGCTTGATGTCTTCTGGCCACTACGACCTTGTACTACTACCTACTACAATACGTTCTTGTTTAGATAAATATTTTTATATTGTAGTTGTAGAGATATCCTCATACATTATTATATATCCCCATAGATTAATCCAAAGAATGATTGTTCAGCAAGATATAATACTATTTGTTCAATATTTTTACCATTTTTGTTTAGTCCTTGTGTGGAAGAACAATTTGAAAACATTTCATTTTCATTTTTTCGCTCTGTTAACGAGGCAAAGCGCGGCTTTTCGCCACTCAACACGCTATGCCTCCAGAATCCGGCGGAAAGTGGGGAACAAAACAGGGAGGGAGGGAACCTAGGAACACTAAGTTCCTAGGTTCCCCCACTCCCTGTTTCGTGCGCGATATACCGTGAAGTTATTTTTTTTAATAAATATACGCGTTTCTTGCAAATATCTACTCAATTATTGCGTTTGTAAGATCTGTAATCAGATTCACCCCCTTTTATAAAGCTTCAGCGAATCAATTTCCGAAGCCCTACAAGAGGTGTTGGAATAAATTGTGCACGATATCAAATTTGTACGTGTACATACATATATATATATATATATATATATATATATATATATATATATATATATATATATATACGAGTATGGGGAATGATTACATAGTAGCCACATGTTTTATGTGTACTAATGTTTAAGACTCTCTGTTTTATGCATTTTATCCATTTTTTGAAGCAAGTGGCGGAACCTAACGCTGGGGTATAGCTAAAACGTTTGGGACAACTATTATTTTATTATTATTATTAATATTTTTGGAGTCAGTCGTGGAGGGTATAATAAGCGTACGGGTGTAAACGTGATAGATGAAATATTTTATATTTTCGTTTTCCTCGCTCTGGTAACGAGATAAAGTTGCGGCGTTAAATTTCGCCACTCTCCACGTAATGCCTACAGAATTCAGCGTATATTGAGAAAAGGAAATGTCTCAATCGGAAGAGAGTCTTAACACTAGGTTTCCAGGTTGCTTCTGCCTACTCTGATATATACAGGATAGTGTGATACAAAAACAAAATAATATTTCTTGGCTTGTTTGGTCTTATGTTTGTTTTTGCCAATTCCTTTAACTGGACACAATATTCATGCTCTCGTACGTAGCGCTTTAATTGAAGTCCCTTGTAAGATATTAATCCATTTAAAAGCTACCGAGCCGTGTACTTTCTGTCTGTCGCTTGTAAATAAAGCGATGAGTTATTAATATGTACACATATTAATTGTGGTAGTTTTGTATTAAAAAAGGTTTATAAATCTGTGTGTATGTGTTGTGTGAAGTCGTCGTGGCGTAGTGGAACAAGGTTGTGGCTGTAAACGTGATGGCTGTGCGTTCGATATGAATTCGGGAGAAATAATTATTTAATATTTTTTTTTATTTCTTTGCTGGTAATAAAGCAAAGCGTGAGATTATGTTGTACCACTCTAAATATGTAATGTTTCACCGGAAAATGGGGGAACGAAGTGTTTTTTTTTTACCTTCCCTGCTACATGTAGGATACTGCGTGCGTGAAAAATAAAACCAAAATGTCCAAAATCAATATAATCAGTATAAAATGATAACAAATTGAAGTTTCAAATCAACAACCATAATATCTTGCATCACATCTCGCGTCTCAAGTGAGCACAGCCGTAGCAGTTGTTAGCTTTGAACACTCGGTGCGCCCACCGACCGTGTCACGACCGTGACCGCATCGCACAAATGTCACTATTTGCCCACTCAGGGTTGACGGGTTTGAAATATAGCTGGGTCTCATATTGTGTGTGTGTGTGTATGAAATGGTGTAATTAAAAAAAATGTGTTGAGAAAACAATATTTTATTTTATTTTATTATGGAGTTTTCCATATGGAGATATTTTTGTTGGATTTTTTTTAGGTTCACCCTGTATTCTAGACAAGGCAGTGTAGACATAGGGAACCTGCTTACTGGGTAGGTTCCCTCTGTCTGGTGTTAACATATTCTAATTCCCATTTTCATTATTGTTTTTTGGCAAGTTTCCCTTAACATTTAGTGTTTGTTTTATTTAAATCGGTTCATAAATAAAGAGGTTTATATAAAGTTTTTTATTTGAAAATTACTACAATTTTCTTTATTGACTTGGTTAAATCTTTATTTTTTATCTTTAGTTATTGCGTTTTAAATTGATAATATTATTCGAACGCAAAAGTAATTTAGTATAGTGTAATTCTAGCGGACGAACCCGCGAGCCGGCCGCTAGTGTTTAATTAATAATAATCAGCTTCACGCTGTATCCCGCACACAGCAGGGTAGGCAGACGGAACCTAGTGTTAAGACACTCCGTTCCCCACTTTCTGCCGAATTCCGGAGGCATTGCGTGTTGAGTGGCAGAACTCAACGCCGCGCTGTGCCTCGATACCAGAGCGAAGAAATGGAAATATAAATTTAATATAATTTAGTGTTTAATTAATTTGATCTTTCCCAATACAAGAACCAAATCAATAGAACTTTCGAGGCAGCCTTATTTTTAAGTATCTACAGGAGACAGTACTAGCACGCCCACGCCACCTTCTTTCATCTCGCCATGTCATTATTTGTAAAGATTTAACGTGGACGCCTTCGGTCCGGGTGAGTGACCCTCGCGGCTACCGTAAAATGTTCAGCTATTTGTATTTGGATGATCAATATTATTGTGGGTCTGTGCTGTGCATATACATACTGTGGGAGAATAGTTTATGGTATGTGTTGCGTAAAAAAAATTTGTTTTTTTTTTTGGATTTGTGGTATTTTTTTGGAGTTAAACGGCCGTCGTCGTAGTTTCAATTTTTACTCCGGAAAATTAATTATTTTTATTTCTCCGCTCTGATATATCTAGGTGAAGTGCGATATCGAATTCTGTCACTCGACACGCAAAACGCAATATCTTTTAATTTGGTGGTGCGTGGAGAACATAGTGTCCTTACACTGTGTCCCCTCTGCCTAGCCTGCTATATGCGAAATTGTAACCCATTTATTAATAATATAAAGAACTAAATTAACGTTCAACAAAAAGGGAACGAAAGGGAAGACCTTTCGTACCCTTTTTGTAGTTATTAGTTAATAGATTTAGCGACAAATAACTTTACGCACTATCATTTCTTTTGTGAGATTTTTTTTGTGAGAGTTTTAAAGTTTAAATAAAAATTTTGGTTTCAAACTTATTTTTCTTCGGAACGTTAAACCTCAAGCCACAAGTGAAAATGCTCATATGGTGTCAAAAAAGACAGTTGAAGCCAATGAAGCTATCAAATTGAAAATTTGGCCAAGTATCGTATAGTTGAGGCCAGTCGTGGCGCAGCGGCACAAAGTATGACTGTAAAACCGACTGGTTGTGGGTTCGTTCCCCACTCGAGGAGATGAAATATTTACTTAAATTTATATTTCCATTTCTTCGCTCAGGTGTCGAGGCAAAGCGCAGCGTTGAGTTCTGCCACTCAACACGCAATGCCTACAGAATTCGGCAGAAAGTGGGGAACGGAGTGTCTTACCGCATCGTATAGTTTCGCATATTATTATGATAACCTACGTCGTCGATACGAAAACCCGTAGCGTGTAGACCGCAAAACCGCTTCCAGGGAAAGGGTTTCGCGGGTGATTCTCTTGAAATAAACGTATTACGTACATACTAACCACATTCTCACATTTGCGAACACGAAATACGTAGTTTGGAGAATATATATATATATATTTTTTAAGTTATGCTGATAGGTATTTGTGCTGTAAATTTTTGGTTGAAATAACCGTTCTTTATTATGTTAATGCTTTTCGTGGTTAAGTTTCGCATGTGCATAGCTAAAAAGAAATTAGCTTCCTAATTTCTTTTTCAGTATATACTTGTATATTGATGTGCGTGCGTGTATAGTGAAGTAGTTCCACACCCTATCTTACTATAAAAATATATTTCATTTTTGTCAGCATTTGACACTTATTTGTATTGATATTTTATAAAAAGAACTTGATAAATAAAAGAAGAGTACTTTAAAAAAAAATTCAATTTACATTTTTATTGAAAAAAAAGTATTAGGGTGATTTTATATTTATATATATTTTTAAAAAATATTTCTCTTCTTTTTACTTTTAGATACCAAAACCAAATTAATTTATATAAAGTATATAATATAATATTTGTATAAAATCCTTTCTTATAATATTTTTCACATTTTTAGGTGAAAAAATTCGAGTTCGAAGATCACGCGCCACCCAAAATCGAGCAGATACAGCCCTTCTGCGAGAGCGTCCACGCGTGGCTGAACGAGGACTCGCGGAATGTCGCCGCGGTGCACTGTAAAGCTGGGAAGGGGAGGACGGGTAATTAGTGCATTGCTATTGTTTTTTTTTTAATTTAGCTTCACGCAGTAACCCGCATTCAGCAGAGTAGATAGATGGAACCTAGTGTTATGGTAAGGACACTCCGTTCCCTACGCACCACTGCGTTTTTGAGACTGCGTGATGAGTGGCGTTTAGTTTGTCTTATTACAAAAGCGAGGAAATAAAAATATTATATAGTTTATTCCTCCAAGTGGGAATCAAACTATAACCGTCGCATTTAGAGTGTGGTGTGTCGCTGTGCCACGATAACCTCTAGAACTATTTTTTATATTGATATCATGGTAGTGGAGTGGAACAGTGTCTGATTGTAAGAGCGATAGTTGTCGATTCGGTCTCAATATGTAGGTCTTTCGTTTCTCTCGTTTGGCAAGACTGTTTTTTTTACTCAGGCATTCACCGTACACTGCTAAAAGAGGATGCGCATCTGCTTTGAAATTTAAAAAATATGGTAGTGGCTTAAGATCTAATCTAATTATCAACTATACGATGAAATGTAACAGATGACATGTACCAAAAAAATAATATAAGACATTGGTAATTACTTAAATAAATAAATCATTTTTTCATGAGAAATACACATTTTCTAATCTGAAATTTCGTAATAGTAAGCCCTTATCTAATTATACTTACATAATACTACTCTGGAGAATATTTAAAATAATACGACGTTGTGTTCCGCCACCGAACCAGTCGTTTCTAAATGTAACAAAGCAAGCCTGAACCTCAGAACCTGGTGGTATATAATATCACCAGGGTTAGGGTTGCCGCACAAAATGTGGGACAGCGAAACAATAAAAAAATAAGATATTCTGTGATATGAAAGTCATAGTTGCAATTCACATAGCAAGCGATCACACTGTTGTATGTAAATGTGTGTATTGGATATTAAAATGTAAATATATTAAGCTATCTCTCATGCATAATGCATAGTGGTCTGTATAAATAAAACATTTTTTCTAAAAATATTTAACAAATAAATTCTAAAGTATATTATTATAGTAATAAATTGATTCGATTTAGGCCAGCAGTGGCGCAGTGGCACAAACTTGCGTGTAAAT
The DNA here is from genome assembly GCA_013421005.1 of Heliconius erato x Heliconius himera. Lineage (NCBI taxonomy): Eukaryota > Metazoa > Arthropoda > Insecta > Lepidoptera > Nymphalidae > Heliconius > Heliconius erato x Heliconius himera. The sequence continues at coordinate 2,779 of JAATLQ010031088.1, read as the reverse complement.
GCGACAGGTTTTGGATTAGATCTCCACACGACGAAATGAAATATTTAATATTTTTTTGTATTTGCTCTGGCAATAAGGTTAAGAGCGGCGTTGAGTTCGCCACTCAACTCGGCAATACTTCCAAATTTCGGCGGAAAGTGGGGATCGAAAGTTTTTTTAATGAAAACGGAGTGTCTTAACATTAGGTTCCTCTCTCTGCCTACCCTGCTACGTGCGGGATACAGGATAAAGCTAAATAAAATAAATCATATATAGATTCATACACATATGTTATATGTACATATCGAGACAAATTCGATAAATTATTATAAATCATCTACACTTATAAAAAAAATTGTAACAGATCGGTGTATGTACTTGAAAGATATATGTTTAAAAAAAATCGCATTGAAGATTTTTATTAATGTAGTAGAATCCAAAACAAAGATATTTAAAATTTTTGTCTGTTTGTCTGTGCGTTTGTTATCGCTGATCTCAGCATTCTCTTAACCGATTTAAATGCCGTTTTCACTATTGGATGTTGGCAAGCTTCCGTTAACATATAGGATTTGTTTTATTATATCAATTTAAAGTACTGAGTTCGACAAATATGCTAATTTAATTACTATAAAAGTTATTTTATACAACTGTTTTACTAAATTGTCCGAATCTTTAGCTTTCAATTTGTGTACTGGTAAAAACTCCGAGATTTCAAGATTTAGGATCGGGATGGGAGTGTATGCGGGAAAACTGCGCTTGTTGTACACGCATACTTACCGTCTACCTAAAAACCGTATAATAGCTAAATAAACCGCCCAATAATTTATAGCTAAAAAAAAATCCCAAAAGACTTAGTTACAGATTTTTTTTCAACTTCACGCTCTATCCCGCACACAGCAGCGTGAAGTGGAACCTAGTGTGAAGACACTCCGTTCCCCATTTTCCGTCAATTTCTGGAGGCATTGCGTGTTGAGTGGAGGAACGTCGCGCTTTCCCTTCGACACCAGAGCGAAGAAATGAAAATATAAATGTAAATAAATCGAACCCACGACCAGGATTTACAGGCACACTTTGTGTAGCTGCGCCACGACTGGCCTCAGATTTTTTTCTTAAGTACATTCAAATAAATATTAGTATATTTCAATCGGGCGTAGCCCCGCACGGGGGCCGCTACTTTTAAATATTTTTATTGGTTGGTTTTCTTGACATTATAATAAATTTCATAGATTATTTATAAATTCCTTATTAAAATTGTTTAAGCTTTTAAATTTATAATCTTTTTCTTATTAGCCATTCCATATTAATTAGTTTCATATTTCATTGATATTTATATAGTATAATTAATTATATCATATAAACTATATTATTGTTCAAAACTTCTCTTTAATATTACGCAGCCATTTTTTGGAGAGAAAAAAAAAACCAAAGGTGGTGATTTTATATAATTATAAGAAAACAAAATAAAATGAAACGGAAGAAAGCAAACGTGATACTTCTGCCAATTGAAGCATATCTAAAGTGATTACTCTCCTTCACGACGCGGCGGACCGAACGTGTACCTTTCATATCGGCCCTCGGCATTTTTTAGGGTTCCGTGACGCGAGAGAAAAAGCGGATGAATGCACATAAAATCTGGAAACGGATACGATCACCCTTATATGATCACTTTTTTTATAGGAGTCCCGTGGACCGTACAATTATGAAATTTGGCAAGACAAGAAAAATAGGAATTTATAGGTTTACTATAGAATATAAAAAATTACAAACTTATACTTACTTGGAGTAAATTTTATACACAAAATGCGTGCATACGACCGCAAAGTAAAATTTGTAATGTTTTTTAAGTCACGTTCCCGTTGACTTACAATCACGAAACCGGCACGAAACCCTCGATGGGCGAGAGGAACTCGAACTTTATTTTTTTTTTATTTGACCGCAAAAAGGCATTGTGGGGTCCTTGGGAGTTTACGACTTTGAAAACTTTCTTTCGTAAGTAATTTTGGCAATTACATGTCGTAAAGAAATATCGCAATTGCACACCCCCAAGATTTCGGGGTACTTTTTTGTTTGCATGACAATAGCCCGCCACAGAGGGATATGTGAATAACGTATAATACCAACCTTTGTGGTGGGAAACTATTATTTCGCCGCCATTTTGTGATAAACATCTCGGGAATGTGAACGCGTTTTTTTTTTTAAGTTTTACTCATCCCGCCATGCGTATGCTGATGCGGGGTCTGCACATGTTTGACCTTTCGCTAAGTGTTTTGTAATTCTTGAGCGCGTCATATTTAGGTAGAGTGATTTGGTTATATGCTAAATCATGTATATTCCACTAATTTGACAATTTCAGAGTGACGTTAAGAATGGGGAGGGCTACAAAGTTGTAAAAAAACATTATCTTGACATTCTCGAGCTTGGCTTTTTTTGTCTTGCTTCACATCCAAATCGTCAGATTATTATACAGAGTGTTTTTGTCAACACCATTTTAAATGAAACCACAGTTTTAACTACTCTATAAAGGCCTAATACAATTAAAAAAAGTCCCAAAAATGAAAGTGATTGTAGGGAACTATTATTTATATTTATAGTTTATTTAATATGTGTCATTTATATACTTCAATATTATAATTTATTTATTTATCATTTATATACACACGTAAAATCATACATACATTTAATAGAATTTATATATTTTATAACAAGTATTCGTATTTAGTATATTTATACAAAAGCGCTCGCTGCCGTCGACTGAACCGGTGAGGAGTAATATTTACTCCTACCCACTTGTCGACGGCAT
>JAATLQ010031087.1:0-10218 GCA_013421005.1 Heliconius erato x Heliconius himera | reverse complement strand
ATAAGATGGGTGTGGTGGCATTACACAAGTAATATACTCATAACATTGTTTTGTTTGATATTGTTTAATAAACATATTTTAGATTATTTAGTTAAGTGGTGGTATTGTTATTAATTGTAACTAAATGATTAAAATATTACTAGTGGCGACATTTAGCTATATGTGTACTTCCTTACCATCTGTCAAAGTCATATTCATTCTCTAATAAACTACTATCCAATGTCCATGCGTTTTATTATTTTCAACTCTCACAACGCCATAGAAGCTACATTTTAGTAAATAATAAGTGTATATTATTATTCAATTCTTTTTTTAATAACGTTCAGAGGTAATAGTGTGATCAGTTGTTTCTTAGTACGATTCCCATTTGGTTCCACCACTCGAACTCGGAGAATGAAGTGTCTTACCATACTTTATGAGGAGAATAACGTGAAGCTATTTCATTTTATATTATTTCAAGTAAAAATATGAATAATCGTTACATTTTTATGCTCAAAACGGTTTTCGGTATGTCGGTGGTAAGACGTCAAGCGATTGTATCTTCGGGCGATAGCGGCTGGTTTATGGAGGTCTGGCCTTTGTTTAGATATCGGGATTTTATTTGATATGTTTTCCTTTAGGTTTTGGTAGAAATTATGTATTGGTAAGTATTTTGTTTTTATGTTTATCTTATATTTATAAAGAACTATATCATAATATAGTGTTTGCCTATAAACGTGACGATTATGGGTTCGATTCTCATTTGGAGAGAATAAACTGTTTTCGTTTTCTCTCTCTGTTAAACGCGGCGTTCAGTTTCATTCGTCGTCAGATCATAGGAAATTTATTTAAAAAACTGAATATTAAAAGGCTGTTTAGTATCTCGTGTAACCCAGCTGTTGAAGAACCCCAACTGATCTAATATTTTTAACAGAAACCACTAGCTCCTACTCTCACTCAGGCAGCACGTATAATGGGACAGGGGGTATGGCAGAATAGAACTTGAAGCTAGAAATACCATAATTTAATAGAATGAGCGATTTCCACTTTATATTTAGTTAAAACAGAACAAACAATTATTTATTCAATAATAATCTTTCTAACTACAACCAGAGACAAACAAATCAAATAACGTATATAACGTAGTACAAAATACCGCACATTACCCCACAACGGGACGGTCCTAGTCCAGAATTTTTCGCTGTCGGAATAACTCGATTATATTTCATTTGGAGGCGAGTTGCTAAATTGTTTTGTAATTCAGTTTAAGTGTCATACTACTGTTATTACAATTTTTTAGAGACTATGGGGACGGAGAAGGTTCAGAAGAGTATACACGAGTAGATTATGGGTTCGATTCCCGTAGATAACTATAGCAATATTAATGTTTAAATTTTAATCGTTAATTGATCAAGTTATGAGTAACTCTGTCCGCGCTGTAATGCAATATAGCGTAAAGACTTCCACATTATTTGTACCATATTTTGGTCGTATTACAGTTATTTTTACAAGTCATACATTTATTCTTGAGATTAGAACATTTAAATACATAATTTCATCAACTTTCTAACTAGTTCTAGTTAAGACACAAGGGCAACAAAAATATTTCATAGTTACATTAAATGTCTAAAACCTTAAGAATCCTTTTATAGAGATTATATTAAGATTCAGAAAAGAGATTAAATATTAAAATGAATAGAATGCTCACGTTTAGCGCTTTGTCGGTGGAATTTTAGCTGACTTGATTAAATTCGTTGTCTTGTTGTTAAGGGACTATATACATTTATTCAGTCAAAACCGCGTTAATCTATAAACCCCCTCTGCTTGTCTTAAATAGTAGAGAACAGTATGCCTACTTGTCTTTTTTGGAAGCAAGCAGAATTGATTGACAACTCTAATGACTTCTAATATGATTTTTTTACGACATTATCGTAACTTCTATAAGAATTTTTATAATATAATAACCGGGAATAAATTATCGCTATGGTGAAGAGAGTCAATCCATGTATAGATAGTTTCGGCATAATAGTCTATACTCATAATAAAATCGTAACCGATCGGTGTATGTACATGGAAGATAGCAAAGAAAAATGTTACTGTGGCCTTTATTAGTATAATAGAACTCAAATGAAAAAATAAAAAGAAGTTGTCTGTTTTTCTGTGCGTTTATTCATGCTAAGCTTTAGCTATCAATGTATGCATATTGTCTTTAAAATGATAATGTTATTAGAACACGAAAGTAATTTAGAAGACAAAATATATGATTGAAAAGACCTCACCAGAAAAGACCTCACGTAACGAAATGTAAGAAACCTCTCGGATCTTTGAACTATTATTTTGGTTTACCAAATTAATACTAAAATGAAACACAAGAACTTTCATAGCAATAACCGCCTGATTGTTATAAAACAATGTCTAATGTTTCTTACAGAGCAGTATTATATGTTTCTACGTGTAGGGCTGTAGAGGTAGCTATCAAAATAAAGTATTACGTAAGGACTATTCTTTTAGTCCAAAATATTAGTATTAGTTTATTTATTATAAAATGTGTGTTGTGGGTTCGATTCTCAGTCGTAGGAGTTAATTATTTAATATTTTCATTTCCTCGCCCCGGTGACAAGGCAAAAGTAGGGAAAGAAGTGCCAGACCACTTGGTTCTTTCTGTTTATCCGGCTATATTCGGGATGCAGATGAAATACAGGTAAAGAAAATAAAAACCGTTCGTAAAATAAAAAAAAATCTATGTGTTTTCTTATACTTACATAAATATATTTAAACTTTATTCGTTTTGAACCCGTTATGTCCTTTCCTTACTAAACTTTCTTACACTTTACCTATCGTGTCAAAAAGGTGACAAAATTTAATATTAACAGATAAGGCAAGCCTATAAAGGCAGCTAATACTCTCCATAAAGCGACCATATAATTGCCTCGTAAAGTTATGGTCATTTAATATTTTGATATAATTAAGGTACAATGGCCAATACTTGAAAACGTTACTTGATATTAGTCGTAAATATTTTTTTAAAAAAGTGCCAGTGACCATCGTAGAGCAGAGAGACTATGTTTGTGGATAATGTCAACGTGACGTTCGTGGGGAATAACGCAATTTGAATTATTTAATTTTCTAGCTCTGGTGGAAACATGCGGCGTTGAGTACCGCTACCGTAAAAATACGTTGAAAGGTTATATGCAATATTGTGATTTTTAAAGATTGAAACGAAAAATTTGAAATGAAGCTTCTAGTTAATATGGCAATTAGTTTTATTTTAGTATATTGTCGGTTACTTTTTACCATTTCAAAATATCTCATGGACACAAACGAGAACCGCCCGCGGGAAGCTAGTACAGAATATACCTACACATTTACGAGTGTGTATGTATCAGATAGGGTGTGGACATGGCGTCAGCTTAACCTATTAGATAAAATAGTTGGCTTTTTCTATAGCGTCATGGTAAAGTAAGAGCGTAAGTAATTGCACAAATATTGCTATGCAATTATGTATAATATACATATTTTTGTTAAGTTACTGTAACATAGTTAAACTTTCCAACTGAGATTTTACTTTCTGAAAAACAATAAAGGTACTAATTTAATTTTAAAACTATCGATGCCTCCAGAATTCAACGAAAAGTGTAGGACGGAGGTGACTTAATGAAAAGAGTGACTTAACACTATGGTGGTTCCCAGGTTCCATCTACCTACCCTGCAATATGCGGGATAAAGTGTGAAACTACTTTTTGCGTTTGCGTCCAATCGATCGAAATATGAACAACAACACAAAAATCTTAATGCAAAAAATATTATTAGACAATTATTCAACATCATGTCTATTGTTTTAGCTTTACACTGCATCCCGCACACAGCAGGGTAGGCAGAGGGAACCTAGTGTTACGACACTTCGTTACTCATTTCTCGCCGATATCTAGAGACATTCATTGCGTGTTCAGTAGCGGAACGGAAAGAAAAAAAATATTAAATATTTCATTTCCTCGAGTGGGAATCGAATCCACAACCCGTCGCGTTTACAGTCACACTGTCCCACTGCGCCACGACTGGCATCAATATTCATAATGAATTTTAATGATCAATGGAGACAATGAAAGTGCTTGATATAATAATGGGAATTTTCCGTCTCGCTGAGCCAAAGGAACATTCTCGCTGAAGCTTATATGGCGGCTTTGTACCTGTGTACAGTGTCGGGCTGTCCTCGTACAGGCGATGTTTGTGGGTTCGATTCTAGTAAATTCAATTACTAGAATTAATTGAATTTGTAACTTAAGTAATTACAGGAATCCCTAATCTACAATAATAATAATAAAATCGTAACTGATCGATGTCTGAACTGAAACAATAATTTTTATAATTGTTGTTTTTTTTGTATTTTGTTAGCATATGACTCTTAGTTACTGAGAAATTGGCGGACAAACATTCTAAATGTGTACATGTGTATGTGTATGTAACGTATAATGTTTGTTAATATTATATAGCTATTTAGTCTCCCAAGCACGTGTGTGGTCGGAGCCCTTACTAGACCTCTATAAAGTACTCAATTATTGTTCAACTGCAACAATGTTATTATCTCCGTATATTTCGAAGTAACAACCTCCTTCTCTTAAAACGGTTGAAAACTACACACTAAATAATAAAAAGTTAAATAATAATGATAAAATACTAAGTTTCATTTCCATTCAGGTCAGTCAGTCGGTCATATCGTACAGCGACGCGCGCGCCTTTGTCTCTACTGTTAAATTGACAACATTGTTTATATGAAACTTTGTAGAGATATGATATCTTCGCGGCGAGATATATAACAGATTGTCCCAGTTATAGAATAATTAGATTTTTCTGATTATTTTTTCAGCTTCACGCTTTATCCCGCACATAGCAGGGTAGACATGGGAAATTGTCCACCAAATTCTTGAGGCATTGCGTGTTGAGTAGCGAAACTCAATGCCGCGCATTGCCTTGTTACCAGAGCAAGGAAATGGAAACATTTAATTGTTCAAACCCCCGAATGGGAATCGAATCTATAACCATCGCACTTACACTCGTAAGGACTCTGATTTTTAAGTTCTAAGTAAAATTGAAAATGTTTATATTGTTTTAACTTCACGCTGTATTCAGCACATAGCCTCGTCACTAGAGCGTAGAAATGAAATATTCAATATTTCATGTTCTCGACTTAGAATAGAACACCCAACTTGTCACACTTACCACTGTGGCACGGCAGTTAATAATATAGTTAATATAATGGATTTTATTGAACCTCTAAGCGTGATAGCCTAAAGTCTCCCTCGAGAGGTGGACTGCTCAATTCGAAGCAGTAACTATTATATATAACAGTAGCTATTTCATTGAAATACAATGTATATGTGACTGTGGATATAGAATAGGTAGGTAAGAGTAGGTGTTTGGTAACGGGACAAGACGTGCTTCTAAGTGTTTACTGTAAGTAACTGACGCAGTACATACCCATAACATACTTTAAATATATACTGTTTATTATATTATTGTTGTGGGATCAATTCCCAATCGAGGGAATAACTTATTTTCTGTTTCTTTGCTATAGTAACAAGACAAAGAGTAGTGTTGAGTTTCGTCATTAAGCACGGAATGTCTCCAAAATTGGGTGGAAATCCATTTTTAAACCCAATTTTGGAATGTGTCAACACTAGGTTCCCTCAGTATACTCTGGTATATCCCCTGCACGTCACAGCCTGAAGGCAAAGAAATAATAAAAATTAATGGTGATAATGGTAATGCAATATTAAGTCAAAGTATTATTTGGCGGAATAGGAGCTTGGAGCTAGCTCTCACTCAATATGCAATGTTTTCAATTCGGGCGAATAGCAGTCAACGGAGTGAGAGTCGACACTAACTTCTCTCTGTGTGAAAATAACCTGCAGCTGATAAACCATATATTTCGTTCTTTAAGTGAGCAATTATAAGATAACCTTATATTGATTATGTTCTAGCCTCTGAATAACCCACATTTAAGCTCTAATTTCCCACTTCCCTGTACATTTTTCGAGCTGCACTCTCGCACCGACTGTACTCCCGGTTACTGTTGACCTATATTCGGTTGCTGAGGACGCATTGTTGCGGCGACGTTGATCACTCAAAAATCAATCCCGCGGCCGCAAGGGACAGATGGGGTTTTGTTCTGGTTCAATCGTTTTGTGACAATTTCATATAAATTGAGTTGTTTTCTATAAGGTTTTTTGCTATTTTAAGCTATAGTACCTAAGCTAAGTGAGAAATACCGTTTTAACAAGCACAAGCGTGCAACTGTAAATGCCACAAGTTGTGGGTTCGATTCCCACTCGAGGAAACGAAATATTTAATATTTTCTTTTCTTCGCTCTGGTAACGAGGCAAAATGTGGAAGTAGGGAACGAAAATGTCTTAACACTAAATTTCCAGATTCCCTTTGTCCATAATGCTACGTGCGGTGCAGGATACAGCGTGAAGCTAAGAAAAAAAAAATACACTAGGTATTTTAAAAAATATATATATAAAAATTTAAACAGGATGTGAACTTAAACTTCTACGAAACCATCCAACCCATTTAATCACTTATTTTACGCACTTATTGAGCTACATCGAAATTGTTACACACATGTTACAACTTATTTATTGGATTTTTGGTTGTTTGCTAAATTCCTTAGAATTGTCAATTGACAAGAGACAACGTATGACTTAGTCATGAGAGCGCTTCGATGATTTCCCAGAGGTCTGGACTTAAATCCCGCAACTTTAAAAAGTTTGAAGTGGAATAGCACTTTAAAATCTATCTATTCCAATATTGTAAACTAGCGGCCAATTCGCGGCTTCGCCCGCATACTACCTATAAATCATTTATTATGTTGCATTTGCCATAAGATTGATTATATAATTTATATAATTAATCATTTTTCATAATTTTGAGGAAGTGCAAGCCTCGCGGGACTCTAGCCTAGGCTTGCGGTCGTAAACAGAGTGTTGAATTATTTTAATTTTACATTTTCTCAAAAAGTGTACTTCCAAATTACATGCTATAGAAGCCGAAGATTATCTTTATTAAATTTTTAATATAAATGTGAAATAAAAATCAATGAATTATCCCTTTACGATTTTTTATTATTTGTTGTCACAAAATACCTTATTGTCACTTATTTATAAGAAATAGATTTATGGTGTCGCGTATTTTTTTAAGATCTAATAGAATAGAATAAAATAAATCAAATAAATCAGCTTCACGCTGTATCCCGCACACTGCAGGGTAGGCAGAGGGAACCCAGTAAGACACTCCGTTCCCCACTTTCTGCCGAAATCCGGAGGCATTGCGTGTTGAGTGGCAGAGCTCAACGCCGCGCTTGTCCTCGACACCAGAGCGAAGAAATGGAAATATAAATTTAAGTAAATATTTCATCTCCTCGAGTGGGGATCGAACCCACAACCAGTCGGTTTTACAGTCACACTTTGTGCCGCTGCGCCACGACCGGCCTCAAATATATATCAGAATAGAATATTTTTGTCATACAATGTAGTGACGTATATTTAACTATGTGTGCAGCGTACGCGCTTACAGCGATATTAAAGCAATCGACGGCGTTCCTTATCATTGTTATTTCGTTATTTAAGACTAACTACGACTTACACCGTAATGTTACATAGCCTATAGTTCTATTCTCTGTGTATGTGTTCTCATTTCTGAAGAATGCAGCTTTCATACGAAATAAAAAGAAAGTAAATCGGATAAGTAGATCCGGAGATCTTAGCGTTTAAGCAAAGGATCAAACAAACTCTTCCGCTTTATCTCTATATCTTATAAAATAAGAACGCATTTCGTCTCTGTCTGGCCTTTCTAAGCGATCTTCTTCTAAGCCACCCAACGGATTTTGATGCGGTTTTCACCATTAGGTAGAGTATTTTTCAGGGAAGGTTTATATATAATTTATTATATGTATATTTTATTGTAATTTGACATAAATATGATAAAGGTGCATAAAGTCCTATTCGTTGAGACACTTTCACGCATGCGCTGCTTTAATGGTAAGTCCTATATGAAAATAATGTACTAGAGTAATATTCCTCTTAATAAGATTTACAAAAAAGTCAGCGACAGCATATTTGTATCTTCTAAGGATAACATACAGTGAGCATATTTCTGTCTAAAAATAGTAATTCGAATATATTTTTTATTGTGAGGGATGTTTGTCGATAATAGTATTAATCCTTATCCTTTTAAATAGTTTATTAATTTTCTACGTTAAACGAAGATAAAATTTGCTCTTTACACTCATTTCAAATTACGAATAGTTTTAGAGAAAAACGCATTTAATTGTTGACACATCACGCCGGCTATAAACCGCAGTTTTGGCGCAAGTTTCATTTATTACCTTACTCTCAGCATATAAATAAGTATATTAGTTACGTTGGCCATTTAATGGAGATCAAAACTGTCTTTTACTGTTTTTCATTTTAATAAGTACTTTAGAAGTTGTTACAATATCAAAAAATCCTTGCTGCGAAACGGCCCGCCACGCGCCATGCGTCCCCCCGCGCCCCGCGACGCGTCCGCCGCGCCCGTCTCCCCGCCCGCCTCTGTAGCGAAGTAGATTTAGATGCGATTGTACGTATTGGATAATTAAAGTTTAATGTATTATTTCAGCGCGATATATTTAGTTTCATCTTTTTTGATTAATAGAATAGTAGATAGTTTTTTGTTTATCATTTCTTTCGTTTAAGTATCCTGTTGTTTAGTTTGTTTACTCTTCTTCTGTTCTTTTATTATTTTTTTAACTTTTTAAACATTTCCTTTTTTAATTTAGTTATGCCACGAAAACGTAAAACAAGAAACGTAAAACAAGAAATGCAAATAAAATTCGTTGGAATCTTACTAATGAAAGCGTAGAGGAGACGGAAATTAGACGGTAATTTAAATATATTTTCTTATTGTAAGGGATGTGTGTCCATAATGATATTAATCCTTATCCTTTTAAATAAGTTATAAATTTTCTACGTTAAACAAAGATAAACTTAGCTCTTTACAATATTTCGAAATTACAAATAGTTTTAGAGAAAAACTATATCGACTCATGTTTATCCCTTACTTTCAGTATATAAATAAGTATATTAGTTACCTTTTGGCCATTTTATATAGATCAAAATGTTGCTTACTGTTTTTCATTTCAATAAGTACTTTAGAAGATTAGTAGCACAGATTTAAAACTACGGTACTAAAAAAATCTTGGTGTGTAACGGCTCGCCACCCACCTCGCATCCCCCCGCGCCCCGCAACTTTGTGCTTATAAAAATGGATCCACCGCACCCGCCTGGCTTCTTTCCCCCGGGCATGGAAGGAAGGCCTGCTCATCATGTTGCCCAAGGCTGGGAAGAGCCCGCAGCCTGAGGGATACCGATCTATAACCCTCCTTAGCGCGGTCGCCAAGCTGTTCGAGAAGTTATTCCTCTCACTTCTCCAGTCGCACATCGACCCACGAAGCAAGCAGTTTGGCAAGCGGGTATACCACTCTGGTTATACTACGCCGCAACAGCGATGAGCCGAAAAGACAGTGCAATAGTAGTCTTATTCGACGTAGCACGCGTTTTCGACCGCGTTTGGCACTACCGACCGAGCCTACTTCATTAAGTGCTCAGAGCCGGCACCACCCCAGCATGTCGCGCATGTTTTTGCCTCCCTGCCTCAGTGACAGGACATTTTGCGTGAGAGTTGAGAGTTCGAGGTCTAGCAGCGACTCGATCGCTGCTGTTGTTCCCCACTATACACTGATGACATCACAACGCCCTAGCGAGTATCACTCAACGAGAAATCCTGCAGGTGGTCCAGAACCTCATCCTCCGTCGAGTGACGCAGGCGCCATACTAAGTGAGGAACACCACGCATCATCGCAACATAAAAATAGAAAGCCTGGAGGTACACATTGGTCGTCTCGCGTCCAACGCATTCCGCTGCGCCAATGTATCACCTGCACCTAAGGAGCAGTACTCCGTGGCATACCCGGCCGCCCGAGGTGAGACGAAGACTACTTCCGAGGGACTTTCTATTCTCCTCCAAATCCGACTCATGAGCCTTGCATTGGACCTTGGTCGTTTAAGATGGGCCTCCCTCATTTAATGGAGATCAAAACACTTCTCCAGTCGCACATTCCCTCAGGAAACCGAGGGTCTCTCCTGACTGAGTTGACCGCCTAGATGGCATTTGATAATCCTTCCAATTTCATACTGTGTCAAC
>JAATLQ010031086.1:0-10237 GCA_013421005.1 Heliconius erato x Heliconius himera | reverse complement strand
ATATATATATATATATATATATATATATATATATGTTAAAAATTATTATGTAAATTTTCTATTTTATGCACCGCCCACTTGTTTTTTATACAACTCCAAGTTCCAAAGGTTGCCTGGAAGAGATCGCTCTAAGCGATAAGGTCGCCTTGTTGTACTTTTTTTTATTAGTATTATGTTTGTAAGTTGTTTTTGTATCTTTTAAATGTGCAATAAAGTATATTTATTATTATTATTATTATATACGAAAAAATATTTTTTTAAGCTTTACGCTGTATCCCGCATGTAGCGGATTTTTTTCACATATGCCCACATAAATGATCACAAATCTACACACATATTAATAATAATAAAAAAAATCTAATCAAATCAGCTTCACAGTGTATCCCGCATACAGCAGAATAGGCAGAGGGAATTAGTTTTAAGACACTCCGTTAACCACTTTCCGCTGAATTCATTTCGCCCTTTGCCTCGACACCAAAGTAAAGAAATGTAAATATAAATTTTAAATAAATATTTCTTTTTCTCGAGTGGGGATCGAACCTACTTTCAAGTCGGTTTACAGTCACACTTTGTGCCCCAGCGCCACGACTGGCCTCTATCTAACAAGCCTACAGTCATCGCTTACCACGTATACTCAGAAAAGCTAGCTGCAGCTGCACGCGTGGGTCAAATTCCTAGTACTATAATATAATAATTATAAATAATAATAAGTTTAATTATTAAACATTTAATAGTAATCGATAACTTCAATCTTTAAATAAGCAGAATACGATTTGCAAGTATTTTAAAAAACGTAGTTTTGCGGCGAATTTAAATGGGATTGAATGTAAACATCATTTATTTCGGAAGCTCGAAACGCACACTTAGGTCCTATCGCTACGTTACTTGCTAGTTGAAAAATCAAATTTGCTTTCTGAAAACTTGCATTTATATTTTTTTTAAAAAAAGGTAAGTTATAAATTAAAAAGGTAAGTATGTTATTATGTATTTTTAAATTTATATACTCCTAGTGTATACGTTTTTAAATATAAATTAAAGATATGATTAATCGAGAAATCGTTTTATAGCTATAAAGTTTTTTTTTTTTAATTGAGATTATTAGAAATTAGATAAATATTAAATAATAATAATAATTTTTATTTATTAATTTAAATAAAAAAAATATAATATAAAATATTGTTATGTCATATAGTGTAACTAATATATGACCTGTATATTCTTTTAATTTTGTGTATTGTTTGACTTATTGTTATTACCAATAAATTATAACTGATTATGATTAAAGTTCGTAAATATTATATAGGATTAAAACTCTATCACTACTCTCTGCATTCAACTTAAATCCCTTCCTTCAAGTGGAAATCGAATTCTCTACCGTCGCTTACAAGCGGACACTGTGCTGCTCTTCAAAAAAACCAAAATATATTACAGAAAAACAAAGTAACTCCAATACTACACAGCTATCAATATTTTTGGTAAACGACTCAGGCTGAGATTTAAACCGACGTGAGTTGTATGCAAGCCTCCAGATTGAATTTCCCTGTTGTTTTATACAGAATGAGAGATACCACGCGCTGTTTCACTTGGAAATGGTTTTGTTTTTGCTGCATTCAGCTTTTTGAAGTAAGTTGATTCTTGATGGTATTTCACTTTGTACTATAGATTTTAAAGATGTGATTGTTTGTAAATATTAGAGTAAGGAAACGCTATAGCTATGAGTTCAAATCACATTTGGGGGTATGTATTTAATTTCTAATACGAGTAGGTGCATGTTATTTTTCCTATTTTTGCCAGAACAGTGAGGCCAGTCGTGACACAGGGGCACAAAGTGTGAAAGTAAAATCGACTGCTTGTGGATTCGATCCCCACTCGAGGAGGTGAAATATTTATTTACATTTATATTTTAATTTCGTCGCTGTGGTGTCGAGGCAACGTAAGCCTCCAGAACTCGGTGGAAAGTGGAGAACAGAATGTCTTAACACTAGGTTCCTTCTGCCTACCCTGCTGTGAGCGGGATACAGCGTGAAGCTGAAAAAAAAATATATACCTATTCTGCTCTTTAGCTAAAACGTTACATACACTATTAAAGCTTTCAACTGATCGCATTTGAAACAAACCCGCAAAGAGTAAACAACCTAGATCCAAACGCTAATTAATTTTAAAACTAACGTAGAAAAACATTTTGTATCACTATTTCCGCATCATGTTGTGATTAAAACTTATACTATATTATATTCGTGAATAAGCTTCTTTATATTTTGCAATATTCTTTTGGATACATAAAATGAAGAGTAATTATTTTTTGTATGAAAAATACATATATTGTATCTGTATTTTTTTTTTCTGTGAGATACTTGTAAATTGTCATTTTTCATTTTATTTCTTTCTTTATGCATAATTGTAGGTTCACGGAAGTACGTACTCTATAGATTTTAATTGAAACCATGCATAAGCGCTCGTATTGATCGAAAAGTAGAAATAAAATTAACGTAGAAAATCAAATCGAATCCACAATGAAGAGATATAGAATGGCAGATACTAGGCGAGGGTGTCACAGTGAGAATGAGAAGATCAGAATGAAGAAGAACGTGGTCAAGTAGTTTGGGCACGTCTTACGAATGAAACATTAGAAAAATAGAAGAGATAGAGAGAGATCTCAGTCTGGAAACGCAGTATCGATGCTACTGAAGGGTGATCAGATAAAAAGTACAAGTGAGGACAAACAAGTATGAGGACATACGGGAGGGCGTGTATGATGAGGTTAATAACGGAAGATAAAGCGATAGAGGAATGCAGAGACCGTAGCGTTTGGCGTTCCGTCCTCTCTGCCTATCCTTATGAGCGCGAAGCTAAGTAAATATTTCATCCAAAATATGTATATACATACGCAAACTTAAATTGGTCATCTTTTATAAATTATACTTCCTATTGACCTATAATCCTTAAAATTAAAGGAACCCTCGGTGAATGAATCTATCTATACTTTACCGATTTATTTTCTTTGAGGTCAGCCCTAAAATATAAATAAATCATTATTTAAATACAAGTTTAAAAAAAATCTTATTTGATTTCAAATTAAAATCAAAATATTATTAACTGTTAAAGCATCCTTATAGCATTATCCAAAGCTTATCTTTGTTTTGTGTAGAAATTAATATATTTTACGTTCACGAATATTCATAACAGTAATGTAATAAAATCTTATGATAATTTTCCTTTGAACTTAAAAAGCGATGAGTTTGAACAAAGAATTTTTTTTTCAGCAACTCTCTTATTTAAGAGAGATATAGAGCAATAGCTGTAATAAATTAGATTCGTTGTTTGACGTTAAGTAATATAGGTTCTGCAATTTTGATAAAATTTTGAAACAAAACAATTTAATTTGCCTTTGACGGTTGTTGACTCAATGAAATAACCTGCTTCGTCTTAAGTTCGTGGAGAAAATACGAGCATTTAATAAATATTAGAATAGTCATTAATGATGATTTGAACTGACGACTCTCAATTTGGAATACATAGCAGAACTTTTTTGACGGAGGCGGAGGCGGAAGCGACGCCATTTTGAGATTATTTTGCTGCGGAGATTTGCAATTAATATAATTTTTGATTCAGGGAAGCTGTGAAGTTAGTTTAATTTTTAATTGTCAGCTATCGTCAAAATCTATCGATTGTGTATAAGAAAATGTTTAAAGTAGTGACAGTGAATATAATAAGTGTTTTAATAAAAAAATATCATCAAAATTATATAATGTCAGCCTATATGCGTTGAAAATTAAAAACCAAGTACAGATATCGTATACGATTGGAAAGAGCAATCAAATGATAGTAATAAAACACCTTCAACCGATGAAAACTGCGTCAACAACCGATGAAAGATTGAAGAGGTAAGTAAGGAACCAGTAAGGAACTTTAAACTGTGCAGTACGTGTAAAATAGGTTGTTGTCGTTAGATGGCGTTTATATGATCTATACACTAGAAGATTTCAAGTCTAATTACGGATCAGGCGTCTTCTACAGAGAGATATGAAATGAGGACCAGAGATTGGCCCAGCATCCGTTTCCGACAATAGAAGTCCTAAATACATAAATGAAAATATGTTTTTTTTTAATATAACTTGTCACACAAACGTATTCAGGTTCAACAAACGGTCGTGTCCATGACACAGCTACACTGAAGTGTTTTCAGCCTGTTATCGTCTACTTCTAAACGTAGTCTACGTTCAGGGAGCGCCAACAAATACTTATTACAATCAAAATTTTAACTTACTCTGTCAACAATGCTACTGACGAAACTAGAACAATTTTCATAATAGTTTTCTATACCAAATAGTGTAATATACCCGTTATATATAAAGAATCCCTAAAATACCTCGCAAAGTGATATTTATCATACTCGTATGTTATTATACTTATTATATTTTTTTATTTTACTAACATATCCCTTATAAATATGTAGGTGCATTGTTATAAGTGCATATACAACACAGATATAATAATAACTTTTCTTTTTATATTAAATTAATTTAATATTAAAATTTAATTGAGGGCGTTGTGGCGTAGAGACGGAGCGTGTAATTGCGGGAACAATTTCCTCATGAGGTAATTAATTATCACTTCTTAGCTCTAGTTAGAAGACGAAGTACGGCGTTGAGTGAACGTAGTCTACAGCGTGAAAATATAAAAAAAATCAATAGAATTATATTTATTTAGAAAATGTATAAAAAAAATTACGTAGCGGGACTCGAACCCGCGCCTCCTGGAAACCGACCAGGAACGTATGGCTTAGTGGTCAGAGCGCCTGGTCGGTTTCCAGGAGGCGCGGGTTCGAGTCCTGCTACGTAATAATTTTTATACGATTTCTAAATAAATATTTTTCTTTCCTAAGTGTAGAATAACACTTTAAAATCTTTAAAAATATTCAATAGTATTATAGTTTAAACAAAATCGTCAATATATCATATTCCACTCCATACAGTACTTCCATACATACTCGTATTTACAGACTATAGCGCTGAAATTAATACTTGTCTTCATTATTTCGACCTCATATTCTTGGACAGTGTCAGACCAGTTTTAATATAAGAGGATTTATGGTCCCAGAGGCAACATACATTTCAGGTTATACGTACAATTGCGATCATCGAGAAGTATACAACCGTAAAATTATCGGTAAACAAAAGGACGGATTTCACAATGAAGCAGTAACAAGGGAATATTCTTTTTTTCGAAAAAATCTTTTACATTTTTGCAGTTGTTGTCGATTATATTGATAAAAGATGGAAGTAAATCACTCTTTTTTACTATTTTTGAATGTTAAGAGAGCTTAAATTGATATCTCTCAGGACTGTTTATTTTTCTATTATTAATGGATAGTTTATTTTTGCACTATATCTTGCATGATGTACAATTTGGAATTATATAAATCGAAATTTTGTTATTTTATTACTTATTTAAGTAATTCTATAACTTTCTTAATATTATGTTTAAAAAAATATTTTTTCTATTTCTAAACTGCATAAAACAATAAATACTATTATATTGGACTATAATTTTGTCCTGCACTGCACAAACTTGTGCAGTTACCTGGGACACTGGCCAAGAACTCGTAGGATCCCTCAGAGAGTGATACCGGACTGTATATTAATATTACAATAACTTTTAACCTCGAAAGATGCTATGCTCGAGATTGTTCTAAACTTATATTTATGCATAATAAATAAATTGAAAAACTTTTATTTCTAGTAAAACTTTTTTTTTGCGTTTCTTTATGATGGTGTTTTTTTTATCTGTGTATTGTTTTATTTTGTTCTTTCTTTTTTTTTGCTTAGTAAATGTTTGTGGGGGAGAGCGGAAACGTCTTGATGGTAACGGAGTGTTTTAACACTAGTTTGCAGACACCCTCTACCTACCCTGCTATGTGTGCGGGATTCTGATTTCTGGCCTAAATAGGAGTAATACTTAACTTCACGCTCTGTCTCTCTATCTCTACATACCTCTTTCGCCTCGTCCACACCTTCCTCCATTATTTAACTATGGTATATTCATACTATGGTAATAAACAAATCAAAATTATAACTTTTCAATAAATATTCCGTGAAGCAACTATACTATTTTATTATAATATATACTGTAAAGTAGCAGAAAATTGTCAACTGGGCCACGACAGCTTCAATCCAAATATACATATTCCAAAACACGAAAGAAGTCGTCGACCTAAGCTGTCCGACCATTAATCTTTCTAACAGCCCTTTCGCAGATTACTTACTTATCGTATCGCGAGACTAATTAAGATTGTTTAATTTGTACGAAGCTTTATGAAATAGCCTTTGTTCTTTATAACATTGGCTGCCTCATTATATTAATTGATGCTCTGGAGGCTTTGCTGTCCCTGATGTTTCATTTTCTTTGTCGCCGAATTCGGATGTGGAATGGAAACGCAACCAGCCTAATTTGCTAAGTGTGTATTAAAATTTTACCCCACTCGAAGTTTTGGTTTGGGTTGCGGATGTGTTTGAATTATTTATTTATATGAGCACAGGTATGTATGTATGTGAATTTGAAAGGATGGAAAATGTTTCACTTTTTTCCACATTTCCCGGCGTATAATTGGATTTTGACAAAATTACTACTGAAAGATTTTCTCATTATGTATTCTATTTTTACATCGATTTAAATTTCCAGAAATTTATATATGTTACATTCTGGAAGGTGAGGAATCTAAAATATAAAGAAATTGTCACTTCATGTAACATATTTTAATATATTCCTCAGTGGGGATCAAACTCTTAATGATTGCATACATTCATGTAAAGTCGTTGCATAAAATTATGAATCTAAATCTAAAGTTACTTACTCATCTAATATTACATAAACGAAATAGGTTGGTTATTCAATTTCTATTAATTATTGAAGTGTCATACACATCTTAAATTTGTAAAGAATATTTTTTAAAGCACTTAAAAAGAAAGAGAAAACGAGGTGATGATGGGAAAAATACTTCGTCGCGTAACAATGTAACGTTTGTAAGTGACTTTTCATGTTAAAACCTCACCGTCTAAGCGCGGGCGATAATCAATTTCTTTTCACAGATGTTTCTCGTTATTGAAACCGAACCAAAATAATATGCGGGGATTCATTCCTACGTAATATTGTTATACTGGTACGTGAGCTCTGTTATTTTTAGGCCGATTTCAATAGGGGAATTTATTGGAGTTTTTCTTCGTAATGTTGTATTACAAGGACGTTATGGAACTTAGATTATGACTATCATGAAAATTGTGAGTTATTACGAATATTATTTTTGAATATATCTGTTTATGAATAGCGGAATAGTTTATTTAGCTTCACGCCGTATTCCGCACATAGCAGGACAAGTCAAGTCACGTCACATAGTCAAGGGGAACCAGGAACCCAGGATAATTCCGATCTCCACTTTTTATCGACTCCTGAGACAATGCCATGCGTAACTCAACGCTCCACTTTGCCTCATTACCAAAGCGAGAAAAAGAATATTAAATATTTCATATCTCGTGTGAAATTGAGAAACTTATTATTTATAAGGTAAAAACAAGATCTATTTAAAAATGTCTAAAAAATACTTCTACGTCCTCTAAAAACCTTTCATGCTGTATTAAGTCCCGCAACCACCTTCAATAAAAATAGGCATCACGCATCTATCAGAAACTTTAATTCATGTATTTTACAACGATATTGATGAACTATTTCAACTTGAACTATGCCAATCTATGAGGATCAAAGGCAATCAGAATTGAGATGCCCGATCACAGGAAAACAGTAATTGCGTATACAATAAAAAAACTGTAGGTCAGATTGCAATCGATAGGGATACAGATATAGAAAGTATAATCTGGTAGCTCGTATTTTTAGGACTATAAAGCTTATTTTTGAGCAAAATGTATAAAAGAGTTTATCGATTTGTTGTCAATATCAAATTTGTACATGTGTGTACAATAACTTAATCTTTGGTCGTCAATGAGACTTCAATATCTATCTTTACATTTTACAAAAACAAAATAGTAATGAAATATTTTTTCTACATTCTCAATTCTACAGCCTGTGAATGTTATTTTTAATTCTATACTTTTTCAAAAACCGATCCATCTAATAGGCCTATTGCTGCTCTCAAAATGATTGAGGAGAGCATAATAAATAGCCAGTTGTTGGTTAATCTGGAGATTTATGTAATCGATTATGTAATCGATTAATTAATTTACATTTGGCAAGGTTTTCGATTGAATGTGGCAAAGGCAAACACCCTGTGTGTGTATGTCCCTGCAAAACTTCCCGATAATTTATGCAAGTGGGTTGCCTGTTTTTTCACTAGTCACAGCATCAAAGCCGCTGCCGACGGTTTTTACTTTTGCTCGTGAACGCTGGCGTCTCCCAGAGCCGCGTGCTGTCCCCTATGCAGTTTCTTCAGCGTATCAGTGGCATGTTAGACGATTCTAGCAAACATTGCTATGCAAATGATAGTCTTTTTCGAGAAACCGTCGACCAGTGCCGAAATAAACTTGCATCTTCAGTTAGGGCATCTCTCGGAAATGTTTCATCATGTGTGAAAAAAATCTGGTTCAATTCAACTCCCAGAAGACACGAGTTTGCGCGCGTACCACTAAAAACCACACATCAGTTTTCCAGAATATTCCTCTTAAAACCGCGCCAAGTACTTCGGTATAAGCGTTTCCAGTTACTGTAAGTATCGCGATTATCTGGAAAGCAAGGCCAAGTTGGCCTCGAAGAAACTGGAGTTCATCATCGTTCAGAGTTCGTTGGGGATCTAATGATCTGTGGAAGGGTTGCTTTGCGTGGAGATGTCTCCTCGCTGCGTGTCCTCCGGTGAATTTACCGTGGGGAGTATTTTGGGAAATGTTCCAGGTTTTTCCAAATTTCAGATTGGTCCGGCTTGGATACATTCAAAAAGTGCGCCCATCTCCTCAAAGGCCAGGTACGCACCTGTAGCTCTGGTGGTGGTAACTCCGATGTTACATGGGGTCATGGGCGGCGGTGATAGTTTACCATCAGGTGACCCGTTCTATCGTTTCCCTTGTTTTTTTCGAAAAAAAATGTATATTTAGAGAAATGTCTGTTATGACACAAACCTTTTCAAATATCCCCTTTACTGTGTCCTATCCTAATCATAATATAGTTTTAGTGCAAATCCGAAGCAGTTTTATTTGAAAATATCCAGATTATCACTTCGACCCGC
Organism: Heliconius erato x Heliconius himera; assembly: GCA_013421005.1. Classification (NCBI taxonomy): domain Eukaryota; kingdom Metazoa; phylum Arthropoda; class Insecta; order Lepidoptera; family Nymphalidae; genus Heliconius; species Heliconius erato x Heliconius himera. The sequence goes on along the minus strand of JAATLQ010031086.1, from coordinate 1,011 downwards.
ACCCTCAGTACATTTGTCATCTTTATAGTCTCGTGAAACAGTCTGCTAATAAAATTACTTTAGCCAGCATTGGGAGAATTAAATTTTAACAATCGTAATTCACTTGGAAAACGAAAGTCGACGTGTGTTTATTTCATTATTTATTTTTATAGATGTGGAAGGTAAGATTTAATAATGGTAGTTTTGAATATCTTTCTTTGGTATTCTTTTTTTTATTTTTTATCTTTATTAATTGTAATAACTTAGCCAGTCGTGGCACTAAGGCACAAGTGTGGTACTGTAAACACAACAAGTTCTGGGTTCGATTCTCACTCGAGGAAATGAAAAAAGAAAACAGCTTCACGCTGTATCCCGCACACAGCAGGATGGGCAGAGGGAACATAGTGTTAAGACACTCCGTTCCCTAGTTATCGCCGATTTTTGGAGGCATTGCGCGTTGAGTCTACGCCGCGTTGACTCTACGCCGCGTTTTCCTCGACACTAGAGCGAAGAAATGAAAATATTTAATTTAATTTCCTTTTTTGTGGGCAGTCGTGGTGCAGGGGCACTGTTAAATTGTTTATTGGGACTAGAAAAGCAGTTTATAATAATAATATTTTATTGCACACAAAATAATTAACAAATCATCAGAAAATACATACATAATAGCTAATATATAATATGTGCAATGGCGGCCTTATCTCTATATATAATAAGACAGATAAAATATTTTGTCTGTACATTTAGTAATTTTGACTGAAATGGATAGAGGAACACTTAAAAAGAATAATAGTGTAGTGAATATTATCTTTTAATAAAATTAATTCATAATCATAATAATAACTAAAACTATTTTATTCTATATTTACATTATATTCTTACACTACGTTCTATTTTCAAATTTACTTAAAACTAAAGTGTTAATATTTATATTTATTAAAATCATCCACACGCAGCGCATTCGCATGACAAACTTGTTTCGAGTTTTTTTGCTGTGCGTGACGTAGCCTGCTTGCTAGCTACGAGTAAAGA
>JAATLQ010031085.1:0-10236 GCA_013421005.1 Heliconius erato x Heliconius himera | reverse complement strand
ACTACCGCCACTTAATACAATCGATAATGGAAACAATATCAAATGACGTATTCATAATTACAGTGACACCTATTACTACATTATAAGAAACTTATGCTAACATAAAGACCAAGTAAGTGTCGCAGTATAAGATCATTCCACAACAATGATGTAATATCATATAAACGTGAACAGAGTGAGGAAGCCCAAACGAATTATTTAAATTGATAATATTCCACTTTCATACTTTATGATCTCCCACAGACATGTTATTCCACCTACGTCTCAAATCGAGCTGAAATTTGGATTAGGATTTAAGTCGGTCGGTAAGGGGAACGGAGTGTCTTGACACTAGGTTCCCTCTGCCTACCCTGCTGTATGCGGGATACAGCGTGAAGCTGATTTATTCGATTTTATTTCAATTAACATAAGATCGATCTGTATATGTGGAATATATCATGAACCTGATATTTATTAAGACTATATTATACAGTATTACAGTAAAAAGTTCAATAGTTTAGGTTCAAGTTATATCTTTGTTCACAAAAAAGTAACCATCGATACATTTCAAAAAAATGGTATTTGATTTTTTATTATTTCTATTTTTTGGATCAAGTGCCCCAAAACGAAAATACCTTTATTATACTTTGTTGTCCGTCTGTCCGCCTTTTAACGCCATGTACTTCGAGATTACGGTGAGATATAAAGCTGAAATTATTATCAAATATTGAGGTCTGCGGTACCTTGGAGCACAAAAAAAATCTAACTTATTAATCAACGCATTAAAAACAAATGAGCATTTATGCATCATTTTTGTTTTGTAATCAAAACCAATAGGTTACCTGCCGTCCACGGCAGGTAACCTATTGGTTCTTCTTGTCAAACACAACTGAAGGTCCACCTTCAGTTGTGTTTGACAAGAAGTGATAATTTTCAATACATATAAATGGAAAAATCCGAAAGTTTGGTTTGTCAACTTTATTTTACAAGCGTTTTAATACTTAAAAAAACAAGATTTATTAACCATAATAATTGAGGAGCTATAAAACTGTGGCCATTTTACACAGAGTCTTATCTAAATTGAAAATCTTCTGGAGTGGCATCCCGTTTGCTCTGAAGCATATATTTATTGCCAGCGTTATTAAGCGAGAATATATATTAACATATCTATGTTAATTAAAGTTAATTAAAATTAACATAGATATATTTTCAATGTTTTATTGATTGTTTATAAATACTTCCAAAATACTTAAATTTCGATTTATTTAATGCATAACAAAACTAAAATAATTAATTCACTTTTAGGGTTATATACATGAAAAGGAAAAAAATGGAACCCTTATAGGATTACTTTGCTGTACATCTCCAGTCCATTTGTAAAAACGATTTAACTTGAGATTGCGTTGAGGTATTTCGGACAAAGTAAAATCTTATAATACACATAAAGAAAAATTCGAAAAGTAAAATTTTACAGATCTTCATAGAAGAAATCAATACAAACTTATATTTGTAGTTAATTTCATACAATATAAGAGCATATGCCCGGGATCTTAAGTTTGTTAACTTTATTCGCCGGATCAAGATATTTCCTAATCACAATCCTGAAATTAATACAGAAGCCTCCTTGGGCGAGTCCAACTCGGGCTTGGCCGGTTATATGGTATGGTACTACTATAGAGTTAGAACTTAACAACGGAGCACTTAAGGCAATTGAATACATGAGGATGAAGGTGATAAGGCATTTTTATGGATTTTTGCTGTTCTATACATGAATGATGTCATATGTTATGTACACACTAATAATTTTAGACAATGAAAAACCAAGTTGATGAAGATGTTATGTACAACTTTTTTCTATATCAGTTTTCGCATTTCAAAGCTTTGAACTCGATTTTTTCGAAATTAGAATTTTGCTTCATATAACTTTTATTCACTCACGTCTTTAATTCTATTCTGTGCTTGCCGACACTAAAGCAATTTGATTCCACTAGCCTTCTTTGTTACTTGATTATAATTTTAGTATTCACTCTAATAGATCGTTTTTGGTTTGCAGCCGACTAATATTATAAAATTTTAATAGTTCTGCTTTTGGAAATGGATGTTTGTTCCACTTTTATGCAAAAACTACTGACCGAAATTAGATAAAATTTTACAGTAATATATCTTGTACATCAGAATAATGTATTCATGTATGTAAACCTACAATTTATGTAAGCATGTTGTATAATTTGGTTTTAAGTTTACTTATTGTTATATTATAGCCAAATTATAAAAATGACGAAGTGTTTGGGTCGTTTTTAGACGTCACAAATATTTTTATTTACCTTATAAAAGAGTTTTCCTTGAGAAAGTACATTTATAAATATAAGAATATTTAGATAGAAAAGTCATCAAAATTAGTGAACCCAAGTAATTGCTTGTCAGTTTGCGCCGAGCCTCGTGATCTTTGCAAATATTTGTTAACATCGTTTATTACGTTTGCTCTGTACATATTTCGTGCTATTTGAGTGGAAAGAAATTAGCCACAGAAGTTTATTTCAGTAGCAATTCACTTTGTCGAGACGTTCAGTGTAATAAATAAGATATATAACAAATCATAAATTTTCTTTCTTCGACGGCAATATTTTGTCTTAAAGTCACATTTTTCGACATTATTATTGTTTCGCTTTGAAAATTGTGGCTAAATTAATTTCGTCTTTGCTTTACTGTATATTAAATTATGATTTTTAATAACCTTTTAGTTTAGAAAATACTTTATCGAACATTTTTAGTACACCGTTACCCTACCTAACCGTAGATTCATAAGGAGAAGGACCAGTTTGACTATATCACAGATTCATAGTCGTGGCGCAGGGGCACAAAGTGTGACTGTAAATCGACTGGTTGTGGGTTTGATTCCCTCTCGAGAAGATGAAATATTTACTTAAATTTATATTTCCATTTCTTCGCTCTGGTGTCTCTGCCTACCCTGCTGTGTGCAGGATACAGCGTGAAGCTGAAATTACATCTATCACAAAAATTATATTATTTGGTGACGAACTAAGAAGTAAGAGAGGTAGGGGGAGACATCGATTGACCTTTAAAAACACAGTATCAAAGGAGGACGATCATGTAAAAAACATGAGGACCCCAGGATAGCATGTATGAAGAGGTTGATGACAGTGGACGAGGGGAAATAGGTATACAGACCGTAGCGTTTAGCGCTTCGTTCTCTCTGGCTATCCGCTAGATATATAGCGCGAAGTTAATAAATAAATAAAATGGTGACGAACTAAGCTTACTAAATTAACTGTATATTTACAGAGTCCAACCCCGATTGACCTTTGCAAACATTTGTTTTACTCGCTTATTACGTATGCTAGGTATATATTTGTGTATAACATTAGCATATTCCACGTTTAGCTTATTTTTGAAATAATATATTGTGTTTAAAACAAAAATATATTTATCTAGAATGTAAAGCTGAAGTTTCTATATGTTAGTTTTTATATAATATCCATTTAGTTTTGTTTATATAATCATCCATTATGCTTACGTTTCTGAAATACACTCAGACGTCGCGCCGTTTGTGTAAATGTTGAAGGCACTTTAACATACGCGATGTTTCTCTAACAACGTAGTACGTCGCATTTGAATACTGTTTTAAGTGTTTACCGTTCAGTAAGCTAATGTTATCTTTATATAAAATAATAATATTTTGTTAGTAGTGTAGCGTGTATTATGATACACATAATACATATTTAAAATACATAAATATTTAAAATATTCATGTGGAAAATATTAGATATTAAATGTGAATATATTCTTTGACCTAGGATTATTTTTTTATTTTAATGAATTAGCTTCATGTTGTATCCCGTGTATAGACAGAGGTAACCTAGTGTTAAGACACTTCGTTCCCCACTTTCTGCCGAATTCTGGAGGCATTTCGTATTGAGTGACGGAACTCAATGCCGGGCTTTTGCCTTGGTGCCAGAGCGAAGAAATAAAAATATTAATAAACAATTTTTTATTCCTCCATGTGGTGATCGAACCTACAGCCGTCGCGTTACTGTCACACCCTTGTGCCCCTGCGCCTCGACGGCCTCATCGTATCTTGTGTTTTAATTTTTTTTATTTTCTAACACATATATTTTTGCCTATGGAAAAATTTAAAAGATTCGAATAGCATAACATTAAAAGTACACGTACTAAAATCTAACTCTTATCTTATATCACATTATAAGCTTTCACACAATTCTAAATATTACTTAGAAAATAGTAGAGGCCAGTCGTGACGCAGGGGCACAAAATGTGACTGCAAAAGCGACTTGTTGTGGGTTCGATCTCCACTCGAGAAAACAAAATATTTATTTTAATTTATATTTCTGTTTCTTCGCTCTAGTGTCGAGGCAAGGGGCGTCGTTAAGTTTCCCCACTCAACACGCAATGCGTCCAGAATTCGGCGGAAAGTGGGGAACGGAGTGTCTTAACACTAGGTTCCCTCTGCCTACCCTGTTGTGTGCAGGATACAGCGTAAAGCTGTTTAAAAAATCTAGAAAATAACTGCCAAACTGCGGCGTTGAGTATATATGCTCAACACGCAATATCTCAAAAAGCTGCCAAAATTAATTTAATTAATATTTTTTAACAGAGTGGCTTCATAAAATAATATTACATTGAATCAACCGAAACGAGATCCCTTAAATAAATATTAATTTTGCGTCTTACAATTTTAAATGACAACACGAAAGTAAGTCTTTTTTACGTTTTAATTAAAAACGGTCTTAATAAAATTGCGGTTCATAAAAACTGTTCCTTTATTTTAAAATTCATCATGATTATGTTTGAATATGATGTTCTATAAATCTCTTTATATGTAATTATTTTTGTTATATTTTGTTATTCATAAAAAAAAGCTTTATCTATTTAAATTTTCACAAGTTGAGTCGCTGAGACTTACCAGTAAGTAATCAAATATATTTGTGGTGAGAATAACTCGTTTCTACGTTTGATACATTTAAGCTTAAAAAATAAAAAGAAAAACAAAAGTAACAGCTTGTAAGAAAAGAGATTGTAAAAAAGTAAAAAATCTAATCAAATCAGTTTCACGCACGCAGCAAGTTAGGTAGAGGGAACCTAGTTTTAAGACACTATGTTATCCACTTTCCGCTGAATCTTAGAAGCATTGTGTGGTAAGTGATAGGACTCAACGACGCGCTTTGCCGCGACTCCAGAGCTAAATATAATAAAATACAAAATAAAAAAAAAATAAAGCAGATAAAAGAGATTGTAAAAAAGTATTGTCTGAAATTACTAAATTATATATTATTATAATTCCTAAATAATTTGTTACAGCTCTAACATCAGCTCATAAAATAACTCAACTGAAGGTCCCGCTGTACGCGGATCCTCGGCGAGCAGCTGAGCTCAGCTGTCACTTTGAAATGGACGATCAGAGACTACACTCCGTCAAGTGGTACAGGGACTTGCACGAGATATTCAGATACAGACCCTCACAGAAGGTAACTTTTATATGTACTCACTAACTTTTACCATGGATCATTCACGGAAAAAGTTGCGAGCTACAAGCCTAAGATATGCTTTCATAATAACAATTTATAATTTTTTGCCGTGTGATCCCGGCCTAGAATAGGATCATCCTGGTACTGATGATCCTATTCTAGGCCGGGAGTGATCCTATTCTAGGTGTCGTAAGAGGCAACTAAAGTACGTGTGGTAGAGTCACGTCGCCAGCAATGGAGACACGCATGGGCAGACTCGACCGGATCATTACCACCCCCGGCATTTAAAACCGACGTTAAGTAGTGGCTTTCGCATCAGGTAATGCCGGGCTCCGGCGCCCAATCCACTTTAAAGGCCAGTAACGCACCTGCTCCTCTGGTGCTGCACGGGGTCGTGGGCGGCGGTGATCACTTACCATCAAACCGCACGCTCGTTTGCCTTGTCTTTTCCATAAAAAAATCATTAAATAATAATTTTAATTATCCTAGATAGTAATACTATTATACTGCAAACTTCTGAACCTTTATTCTTAATATTGATAGACTACTTTTATCAGATTTTGATACCACGTTATAGTTTATAGGAGACATTTTACAAAATATTTATTATGTCTACAGGTTCCAATCCAGCTGTTCAATGTGACAGGGATAATGGTACAAGGCGGGGAGTGTCAAGTGGACTCGTGTACGATGCGCGTGATGCCACCACCCGTCGCTACAAGCGCTGCGTACACTTGCGAAGTGTCCACAGAAGGCCCTAAGTTCCAGATAGCGAGACAAACGAAACATATGACTGTAGTTGGTGAGTCAACTTTATGTGATTTATACTATATGTCACTCAAGTTTTTTTACGTACACGTGCTTATATTATTTTTAGGAAAAATGATTCCTTAGTCTTTTCCAATCTAAGTCTAATCTTCAAGGACCTCAGGAGTAAGATCACTATTAGTTGCAAAGGGACGCAAAGATCAAAGTCTGCACGATCGCCTCTAAATCTTCTGGCAAACGTCTGTTGCAGAAAGGCTCATAACACTTATCGTGGACGAGGCCTCAATGAACCATTTTGAGGCAATCGTAATGGCAGCCATTTTATTGAAGCCCAAGACACTCATCGGGGATATTAACCATATTACCCTTTATCGACAGATTAAACCTCTTACAATTGCACTATATCGGCCCAAACCTCGTGACGGCTATTAGTCAAAATCTGTGCTCCCATCCCACTAAATTCCCTCAAAATTCTGTACCTAGTTCATTGATAAGCAGAGAATTTTGTGATTTTATGGAAAGTTCGCCCAAAATGAGCTTCCTTAACGCTTACATGGCGTTTGCTGCTACCCTATGAAACACATAAAAACAATAACCATTGTTTTTTTATTTAAATCGTTGTTATACTCATAATAAAAAGTAATTTTTTTTTTAATTGAGATATTTTTGTTCATTGTAAATAGTTAGATATTGTCTCTAATATTAAGAATTTCCTTCAGTTAGTTTTATTTACTTTGTTTGTTCATTTAAATTACTCAGATATTTTTTTTAATAATAGGATTTTTTTCTACTTATTGTCCTTTTTCGACTTTTTTTGTAATCAAAGAAAACTAAAAATTGTTTAAAATTTGTCTTTCATCACAAAACCAAGTGTAGAACGTTATCATTATAAATTAAAAATTAAATTAAATTAGCTTCACGCTGTATCCCGCACACAGCAGGGTAGGCAGAGGGAACTTAGTGTTAAGCACTCCTTTCCCCACTTTCTGCCGAATTCTGGAGGCATTGCGTGTTGAGTGGCAGAACTCAACGCCGCGCTTAACCTTGACACCAGAGCGAAGAAATGGAAATATAAATTTAAGTAAATATTTCATCTCCTCGAGTGGGAATCGAACCCAGAACTAGTTTGTTTTGCAGTCACACCTCGTGCCGCTGCGCCACGACCGGCCTCGGCCTTATCATTATAGTATTGAAAAATTCACACGGTACATACTCGTACGTACATATGCGGTAGCGAATGTAAATTTTTTAATTGTAGAACGATGCATTTCGCTTCTATTTGATACTTCATGAATATGTAAATGCTTAAATCCACAATATTTTCCATACTGTAGATTTAAGAGAAGTTTATACAGTAACTAGAATGTTGGGGAATATGAAATGAGTACGCACAGGATTTGAAACAGTTTGTTGTTATTAGTACAAGCCTGTTACCGAACAGAATAAATAACTTGCAATATTTCGTTTCACATTCGATAAAATAGGTTAAGATTCACGGAGGGGAGATGATTTTAAAATATAAAATATAATAATTCTGCCATGTCTTCAAACAGCTTCACGCTGTATCCCGCACACAGCAGGGTAGGTCTGCCTACACATAGTGATAAGACATTCCGTTTCCCACTTTCCACAGAAAATCAGAAATTTTTCGAGACATTGCGTGTAAAGTGGCGGAACTCAACGCCGAACTTTTGCCTTGATGCCAGAAACAAAAATATTAAGAAATAATAATTCATTTCCTCGAGTGTGGATCGAACCCACAATCCTTTATCAGTCTCATTTTTGACGAAGTCGTGTTAATAAAATTGTAATTAAATACATTATCATAAATTATAATATTAACAGGTATTAGTGAACAAATAGTGAGTAAATATGAATTAAAAAAAATAAATAAACTCGACTTTATTGATAAAAAAACCGGTCAAGTGGGAGTTGGACTCGCCTACCCAGGTTTTCGTAGGTACCAATTTCAGAATTGTAGGTCAACAAGAAGTACAACTTATAAAAATTTTGTATGATACTAATTACAAATATAAGTTTGATACAAACTTTTTTTTCAAGTAATATTTATAAATTTTCGCTTTTAGCCTTTATTTGTATTATAAGTTCTCTCTTTATGCTTAATTTTTTAACCGTAGGTCCACGAGAAGTACCTTATAGGTTTGAATTACGCATCGAATTTCATACAAAATTCTATATAAAGGATTCTTAAATATTCATATCTTTCTCTGTACTCCAAGACATCGTACTTAAATATTTGATATGAATTTCAGCTTCATACCTGCACGCGATCTCAAAATAATAGATCTTAACAGACGGATAAGAAAGTAATCCTATAATGAGTCTACTTTTAACTTTTGAGCTACGGATCCCTAAATATAAAATTTCCTTGAGTTTACTATTACAAAATAGTAACAATTTTTACAAAACTGTTGTAATAATTATCAAAATATGTTTATTATAATATTCTCACTTACCACTGTTATCGCGGATTTTCCGTACATAAATGTTACTCTATTCTCTAAACTACTGAATGCCATAATATAAAGCAGTACTAATAAATCTGAGAATCTATGGGTACTAAGTGTTTAATTGCGATAAAGATCTTATTTAATAGATAATTTGTTTATGCACTTTTGAAGCCATAATTAATTTAACTGATTCTATAACTTTTCTGAATAAAAGTCGCTTTGGAGTACATAATAGTCAAAAAACTAATATAAAAGATGTATCAAACAATCATTGAAGCACTTATCGCTAAATCTATCTAAATTAATCATTTATTTAATAGCAAGTACTCATATGTAAAAATCAAGTGTGTATACGATAAATCAATATTTAATTGCAAAGTAGTTCAGCGGAAAACACTCACCGAATCCGACATAACTTTATTTTGTGTTACTTAATACTTCTGTTTTAACATAAATTGGTAATCTGAAGCTTTTGACTCCAACTACAACGGCTCGTACCGTTCCTACCTAAAACTTTAATTACGATCACAAACTCACTATAGCTAACTATAGCGGTGTATGTTATTGGAGTGCCTTTAAAGCATTAACTAAATCGGCAAGTTTCTGACAGTTTAGGTAACTTGCCGTATTTCAGCTGATTTGCACAACAGAACTTTATTGGACCTTAAGGATTTTTTTATTTTTCGTCAGCTTCTGTTGTCTGTAAATAAGAGATGATAGGATAAATTAATTTCCTACGTAATTTAATTTGTTTATTTGGTAAGTGCCCTTGGTCCTTGGTTTTATTACCAAAATGTAAATGCCGACTGACAAAAAATGAATATGGGGCCGTGATTTCTCCGTGCTATTGATTGAAATGGAACATTTTTTAATAACTTTTATTGTATTTTTTTTAATATATGTCAGTTTTCCTTTTTATGTTCAGTTCCTTGTTATGTAGTTTGAAAAAACAAATGACAAGCAATTGTTATAGCCTAAAAATAACTTATTGGAAAAAATATGAAATCCAAACCAGACAAAAATGCGCCCCAGTGAATGTGACCATTACAAATGAAAAAAGTAAAGAAAGAAAATGCAAATTATTGCAAAAAATCATGACATTAATAAGACAACTAGGTGTAATAAGCATCGAGATTTTTTCTAACCTTTCTCCTATTCTATACTTATAATAAATCTGTAGAAAAGTCGTTTCTGTACATTGAAAATATTTAAAAAAAAATTAGCCAGGGTGTTAAAGGATAATTAACAGAATCCATTTCCCACATTTTTGGAATTTTTGTCTGTTTGTCTGTTTATCTGTTTGTCTGTTTATGTGAACACGTATCACGTAAAAAGTACACAATAAATTTAAGCAACTTTTATACATAAAAATTACAAATAAATCAAAGTAGCTTTTAGTGTTTATTTCATTGTAATCGCTTTACTCTATCAAAAGATATAAGTATTTAAGTTTTCAAGAAGTTTATATTTGAAATAGTAAAAATCGATACAAGAACGCTATCTATTGACTAATA
>JAATLQ010031084.1:0-10231 GCA_013421005.1 Heliconius erato x Heliconius himera | reverse complement strand
ACATATACTCTCGTAGTCACAATATTGAAATATGAATTATAATGACAAGTTGTCTTGACAATATCTTAGAACGTAATGAACACGAGTGCCGTGTCGTTTGTGCTTATATTGGAAATCCACCGGAAAAGACGCAGCACACTACCGCCACTTAATACAATCGATAATGGAAACAATATCAAATGACGTACTTGTATTTACAGTGACACCTATTACTACATTATAAGAAACTTATGCTAACATTATTATGCGAATACATGGACACATAAGACGGTAGGCAAAGGGGATCTAGTGTTAAGACACTCCATTTCCCATATAACGCTTTATATTCCAAACATTCCCAGTTGATTGGCCGAACCTGGGAACCTAGGGAGAGCAAAAACTGGGAACCTAGTATTAATTATTAGTTTGTCTACCAGAGCGGGTAAATGCAAATGATTTATATTAAATATAATCATTCCCTCGAGTGGGAATCAGATCCACAATCATTGTTTTTAAGGCCACGCCATCCCACTGCAAAATATTGTGAAATAAACCAACAAATTCTATTAAATATAGAAACAAAAATAAACAGGAACACTTTAAATTTACATATACATCGTATATTTACACCGTTTTCAGTATTTTATATCACATATGAAACAGCCATTACAAATTCAAAGCTATAATTTGAACAAGTTGAAATTGAGCTATAAAATATGCCAGGAACGGGTAAACCCCAAATTAACCCTAAAATGGGGTAAAAACGATAAAACAAAGCGGAAAAATAGGGTAGGGGTGCTCTCGTATAATATATTATTTAATGCAGTATAAAGAATAATATTTATAAAGGTAAATTTTGGGATTTACAACTAGCTAATAATGTTTATCTATATTATTTATGTTGTAAAACAAAAGAGTATGTTTGGTTGCACGCACCTATCTCGGTAAGTTATTACAAATTATTTTTAAGTCGAATAGTGGAATATTAGACCACACGAGTTAAGTCAGAAGTAAAAGCTAACTTATGATACTAATTACATTATAAACATAAATTAAACATTGCGTGTAAAGATTGGATATGAATTACCAATTTGAAATATTTATATTTTTAAATTATGTCCATTTTTCCGGGAAACAAACGTAGTTGAGGATGTTGCGGCGCAGTGATTATAATGTAGGCAAAGGAAAGTCCAAATCCTAGGGCACTTTCTCCCAAAATATTAATACATAGTAAAAGTCATTAATAAAATAAATTACAAAAAAATCTACTGAAAATATAAAAAAAAAATGTCCACAATAATAAAACAGCAATTTAACTGCAAAACTCATAGAATAGATAAAGAACATTACGTGAAAAACAGGCAACCGTTTTAAATTTCATCATCAACTAGTCCACTACCAAAGTGTTTTAGACTTTATATCCAAATTACTAAAGTTGATTTTATAAAAAAGAGGCCTTTTCTTAAAAAAAATCTTTACAAAAAACCGGATCAATCCAGATCAGAGTTTAGGTAAAGGCAACAAGGGCTACCAAAAGGCGTAGGTCATTATGATAAGAAAATGTTCAGCATAGTAATTTGGATGTGGTATTTCTACAAACGATCGTTTTTATTTATTTATTTTATTAGGCCAAAATTGTTCCTGAAACGCTGTTAATGCTTAGATACGCTTAGCTCTTTCAGTAGAAAAATGTTGAGGGTTTCAGCTTTCTTATCAGATGCTTTTTAACGTTTTAGTAATGGATGTTGTAAGCAGATAATGTAACCTGCATTTACGACTACTATAAATCCTATATGAGGTCAATCGTGGCAGGCTGTGGGTTCGATTCCCACTCACACGAAAAAATTAAAAATATTTATTTCGTTTTGGTAATATTCACTAGGTTCCCTACTTTTCTCTGCCTATTCTGCTATGTGTAGGATACGTGAACCTAAAAATAAATAAATAATATATGGAATGAATTCTAATTCGAACATCATTTTAATTATAAATAGGTTAATAATGCAACTACTAAATTTATTAAGAAAAACATATACAATCGGCATCAAAACAATACACAAATTTAAACAAAAACGAATAAAAAAATACATTTTTTTTAAATGGATCCAACGCTGTCATTTAATACAATTAATTTAAGAAATGTCTTGAGAAAAAACATTAAACATTTTTTACCAAAATTCCATTCTTGGCATGGCGTCTGACTGTAAAGGCGATGATTGTGGGTTTGAATTTCGCTTAGACGAATGAAAAAAAATAATTTCCTTACACTGTAAGCGCACAAAATACAGCATGACGTTCAACAGAAAATTGGGTGTAAAACGGAGTATTTTTTATATTAAAAGCACCGTGAAACTAAAAAAAATATATATTTAAACAAAAATCCATGTCACACATAAAATTTTGACATCAAATCGAGGATCAACGTTAAAAATTAGCCGTATATATTGACTGTATGACAGTTTACGGCAACAAGTCACGGCAACAGTCACGAGCCGACCCCTGTCAATATAGAACATGTCGAAATTCGCCCTAGCGAGGAAGTGGCAATGACTGAATGAAATGACTGGATAAAAACCTAATTAAAAAAAATTGATAAAGTAATATTAATTTTTAATCATTTAATTTAAGAATATTTTTAAATTTTTATTTTAATACTACAACTACTAAAAAAAATTGATAAAGTAATATTATTTTTTTAATCATTTAATTTAAGAGTATTTTTTAAATTTTATTTTAATACTACAGTAGTTGAGGCCGGTCGACTGGTTGTGGTTTCGATACCAACTCGATGAAATGAAATATTTATTTAAATTTTCCATTTCTTCGCTCTGATGTCGAGGCAAAGCGCAGCGTTGAGTTCCACCACTCAGCACGCAATGCCTCCAGAATTCGGCGGAAAGTGGGCAACGGATGTGTCTTAACACTAGATTCCCTCTGTCTACCCAGCTGTGTGCGAGATACTGCGTGAAGCTGATTTGATTTTTTAATTTTACTACAATAAATTGGTCCTTATCCTTTTTATCATATTATTATTTAGTTATCTTAATATTAATTGTAATATTATCATTGATATACATATTAAAATAGTATTATTTAGGTAAACATTTTTTTTAGTTGTTCCTTAGAACTAAGGTTATACTTAACCGTTTTTACATGTACTATAAATTTTTAAAAACGATGTGTGAAGCGCCAGCGACCAGCGCGTAATAAATAACAATTACAACATGAGGCCGTTGTAGCGCAGGGCCACAAACACTACACAAGTACAAGCACAATATTGTGGGTTCGTTTCCCACTTGAGAGAAAGAAAAAAAATATTTTCATTTCCTCGCTCTGGTAACGAGACAAAACACGGCCTCCAACTCAACACGCAATGCGTCGAAAATTCAGAGGAATATTGGGAACTGAAACGTCTTAATGGGAACATAATATCATAACATTAGATTCCCAGGTTCCCTTTGCTGCTCCTATAATAAAAAAAGTCTATAGACAATAAATATTACTATCACGTAATATTAATAGATGTGACACGCTGAGACTAATCTTTACTAGATATGACCCTCATCAACGTGACATTTGAGTTTTCAACTTAAAATTTACTTGCAAGTTAATAATAGTACGTTTATAGCTAATATATGTATGTAATTTAATGTATAATCATATTGCTTGGGAACAATTTATAATGTTTCTAATTTGAAGGGCTTTGAAGGATATTTGTTTATTTTTTTGAACGCACAAACGTCGCGTTTATAGCCTGACGCTGAGCCACTGGGTCATCAGGGCCTCGAAATTCAAAGTTTTTTTATTATCAATTTCTAACAATATTAGATCACATACATTTTATAAAAATATGATATACAGTTAAGAATTCAATAAATTCACAAACTAAAATTTACTTTCAAATAAATGGCTTTCTAAGGAGCTTCCAAAGCTTTTAATATTAGAAATAAGCTCGATGGGTCGGTCAGCACCAAACGCACTGTATTTGAATGTGAGTTTTGGGTAAATAAATAGTGATCTGAGATTTCCCACGAGGTATTTTGCCGGTGCGAAGTAACTTTTATTGAATCTATCAATATTTTGGATATTTGGGTAAGGTCCTAATAGAAGGGATGCCTAAGTAAGATTTGTTACTCGAAGGCTGCTTTAAATATAGTTTAGTATAGTTTACTGATTTTTTATCCGTTCTCCCTGACTAGCCCGCTAGGGATAAAGCGTGAAGCTAAGTTAGAATGTATAGTTTAGTTAAGGTCGTCATGTCGCTATAGCACAAGCCTGTGACTGAAACGCGATGGCTGCGGATTCGATCCTCACTTGGGGTTATGAATTATTATTTACTATTTTTTTCAGTTTTTCGCTCTGGTAACAAGTTTAAGGCTTTGAGTTTCGCCACTTAACACACCATTCTTCAAAAAATCATGGGAAAGTGGAGAGTGGAGTGTTTTAACATTAGGCTCCCTCTGCCTACCCTGCTATATGCGGGATACAGGAAGAAGCTAAGAAAAAAAAACAAAAACCATAATATATACAGTACAGTAATCGAGACTATTTCCAAAGTTAATTTTGACAAGTCTGAACAAATTGTTGAAGAAGTTTCCACTACGATCCGTCGTCGGCGAGACAAAGGGCGTTATGAATATTTACAAAATCCGCCTGATTTTATATTCTTCAAAAAGTTACCATGAATATGCATTGTCACAGGATATTTTATACTAGGCGTGATGGCGGTTCCACTTAGAGCTATATAATAATAATAATATAGCTTTACGCTATACCCAGCTTGTAGCAGCGTCGCCAGAGGGAACCTAGTATTGGGACACTCCATTCCCCACTTTCCGCCGCCCGAGGTACTGCGCGTTGAGTGGCGAAACTTAACGCTGCGCATTTGGCGTGTCACTAGAGCAAAAAAAAAACTGAAATATTATATTCTATATTCTAAACAGAAATATATATGGATTAATATTTTTACCCAACGCTCCTTTTTTCTGTTAAAGCCTTCGTTAAGTAATATATAAAAAAAAATACAATACAACGTGAGCCCGTCGTAGCTCAGGGGCAAATACGTCTGACTGTAAATACGACAGGTTATGAGTTCTTCTTAATTACCCACTCAAAGACACGATAAATTTAATATTTTAATTTTCTCGCTTTGGTAAGGAGGCAAAGTGCGGCGTTGAAATCCGTCACTCAACACGCAATAACTCCATAATTCGGCGGAAAATTTGTTGTCTTAATGGGAACAGAGTGTCTTAACACTAGGTTTCCAAATTCCCTCTGCCTACCGTACTAAAACAAAGAAGCTAGTGCTTAGACGCCTCTTCACCACTATTAAGTAGAGCTCAGCTGACCAAGGTAACGATCATAAAATGAATTACCCCTAAAGGGACTCAAACCAATAACTATCAAATTTCGTTAATACGTTCAACAGTTTCATATTATAAAAAACCTAGTCTTATTATCTACTACCTACCATCTAATACTATATTATAAAATAGTTAGTAAAGCTTTAAATTTCAATTTGATGGATTTGTCAAATTTAATTTTAACTTACATTAGAGCGATGGCAAGTACGAAATTAATATATAATATGAACTTCATCTCGGTGGTCTCGCGCCGGATTACAGCGTCACCGCTCCCGCTGTGGATCTACGAAATGTTGAATGGGTTTAAAAATAACGATGTACTAAAAGTAATTATGTTTTAACTAAACCCTTGTATTGATAATTATATTTTGTTAAAGCAATTTTTTTCAGTTTTTTTTTTAAACTAAGTCGCTGTTCCTTTTTTAGTTTCACAAAGAAACAGCTGTAAAAAACATATTTTAGCGTTTTTACATTTTAACGTTGTGTACCTGAAATGGAAAACAGAACTCGTCATTAAGATCACTTTGTTGTACGTCTGCAGGTCTATCGCGAAACGTGAAAGGTTGAAAGGTTGTGGGTTCAAATTCCACTCGAGGAAACGAAATATTTAATATTTTTATTTCCTCACTCTGGTAACAAGCCAAAGAGCCGCTTGTATCCAGAATTCCCTCCGCCTACCCTACTATGTGCAGGATAAAACGAGAATCGATCAAGCATAAAACAATAATACCATATTTTTAATATTATATACTTTAACACATATTTTTATTGAAAGAATAAATATTATATTCTCTCACTCAACACGCAATGCCTCCAGAAATCGGCAGAAAGTGGGGAACGGAGTGTATTAACACTAGGTTCCCTCTGCCTACCCTGCTGTGTGCGGGATACAGCGTGAAGCTAATTTAATTTATTTTTTTTTTAAATATTATATTAAATTAAAAATTAATATTATATTATATTAAAAAAACAATATTTTAGAACTCAAGAGTCGAGACGTATCCACTCGTCGTGTCCCCGCGACGCCGTTTTTTTCGCACATCAAAGTACATTTATAATGAAGCGCAAGTCGACTTCCCGCGGAGCCGCCGCTGAATCTAGCCGACACTGAGAATTAAGTGCTTCCCATTTTAGAGCGAACGTTTTAATGATTTTTCAAAGGAACCAGGTGCTGAGGGATTACTAACCGCGCTTTAAGTCCGGGAGTGAAAGGCTTTAGTATGGAAAATATTTTTTTTTTATATGTTTTTTCTCTTCAAAGCTAGAGAGAATAATGATGATACACTCCATTTATCCCTTTGATCTTGAAAGATTTAAGTAAAAGTGTATGGAATTTGAACTTGCGACTGTCTTGTGAATTAAATTTAGCAGTATCGTTAAGTTATATATCTGCTTATATTTACTATTTTTCTTAGTTTATATATTTTTTAGGCATAGGGAACCTGGGGACAACATGTTACACCATTCCTATCACCGTTAAGTCACTTAACCGTTCTCTACTTTGGAAAACCACTCAAACCATCAGAGCTCAATATCTCTCTTTGCCTCGTTACCAGAACGAGGAAATAAAAATATTAAAACTTTGATTCCCCTGTGGAAATCGAACCCCCAATCGTCGCGTTTACAGACAAACATTTGTGCCCCTTAATATATACAATTATTAGAAAATGCTATTAAAAAATATTGAAGGAGACGTTCTCTCTCTCTGTAAACTTAATTATTTTTTACGCAATTTCTCCAATTCGGACGGACAGCGGGTAAAAAGTTGAAGCTGTTTTTAAAAAATATTCATTATGAACCTAGAAAAATATTTTAGCAATCCGCAATTCTGCAGTTTCATCTTTCATCTCAAGAGATACTCGAGCTATTTATTTATTTAAGCATTACACAATACAAAAAATATATATTTTTAAATATTTATACAACAAAATAACCTCCACTTTTTGCCCTTTTCGCGAAACCGCATTCATTAAACGTCGCTAATGAGAACTCCAACTTGTCAAATGATCCCTCCATTTTATTGCTATAGTATGAAAGTCTCGTTAAAAATATAAATGGAGTCACCGTACATTGGAGATTTTTTTATTTACTTTTTTACTAATAGTTGACTTGGATGAAAATTTATATTTCTTTATCAATTAATTCTTTTCGGAGTTCTCTTCAATGCGGACTCGGCTTAGCTGATTGAATCCGCAATGAAGAGGTACACAGAATGGCAGGTACTAGAGAAGATGTCACGGTGAGAATGAAGAAGAACGTGCTCAGCTGGTTTGGGCACGTCGAACGAATAAGTGATGTCTTTCATACATGTTTATATAAGATTGATAGAAGAGAGACACAATTCAAGGACAAAACTCACTCATTGCACTACTATTTGCCTTGATAATATTTTTACAAAACACTTATTTAGAAAACGTATAAAAACTTGAACGTAGCTCCTGGAAATCGACTTCGACGCGATTTCATGTTTCATGTCATTTTAATTTTAATAAAAATTCTTGGGGCTTATCGCAGGATGCTCTTGGCATATACCAGGACGCGCGGGTTCGAGTCCCGCTACGCTCCAGTCTGTTTCAAAGATATCATTGTCACAAATAATTAAATATGTATTTGATGTGAATAATTTAATCAAGAAAAGATTAAAATTGGAAAAAAAAAACACAAGAAATTAACACCTAATACTTTATAATATTTTTTTAGGTATTTTCATATAATATAAACGCTGTCAAAAAATCTACTATGTGCGGTTACAGGAAAACGTCAACGAACTCTGAATCAGCGACACTATAAAGGACCCCCTTTGAAAATATTCTAATTGGCGAGGACTTTCCACGGCTTGGCAGGTTCAGGTTGTGAAAAATATATAATTATATTTTATTTAATTAACCAACAGACGATACAATTTTATTTACTTTGTAAGTTACAAATTTATTTTGATGGATGGATTTTTAATGTAGTTCAGTGAAAATGTTAAAAAAATTCTTGAAATTACTAAGGACTTTGAGAACAAATTAACTAACATAGTGGCGTTTTTAATATGTTTTATTATAACATATTAAAAGTTCAATATATATCGCTTATTTGGTGCAACAATGATGTATTTGCACTGAAATAATGCATGAAATCAAAGTTCATAGCTACAGTCGTTTCAAGTAGATTGACATCTTTTTAAAAAAATGCAATTACATCTGTAAACAGATGTCCTTTTATCCATTTGGTGCTAAAGCACCAAATGGATAATTTAATATATAACTAGTAAACTATTAAAATATGCGTAACTTAAAATACTTTTTATTATTAAAATAACAAATATCTGGGTAATTATATTATGATGTTTTGTTTTGGCATTAGCTTGACACTGTATCCCCCCAAATAGCAGATTAGCCAGAGGGAACTTAGGAACCTTGTGTTAAGACACTCCGTTTCCACTGAGACACTTTGTTTGCCAACTTTCAGCCGAAATTCTGGTAAAAGAAAAGTACAAAGCTCGTTACTAAAGAGAGGGGAATCGAATCCACTACTTATCGTGTTTACAGTCACATGTTTACCACTTTCTGCGCCACGACTGGCTTCATTTACTTGTTAGCACGTTATTATTGCTGCACAGGCTCTAAAAGTCACTTATAGAATATTTTTTTATTGAAATATAAAATTAGGTTACTACTTTTTTATTCTGTCATTCAGGAAGATATGATGTGCACTAGAACTTGAAACAGTACTTACAGTTAACCCAGAGTTATGGAATAAATAAGTTACTATTTTTAAATAATTACATCAGTCATTTTAGTTTCAGATTATCGATCGTTAACACGAGGGTCGTTGATTCAATTCCCACCCGGGAGTTTACACTGTGATTTAAACGGGTTACAATAGACTTAATAACTATTTATTAATTGCTTTAGGCCAGTCGAGAGTCAAGAGAACGAGCGTGTGACTGTAAATGAAACAGGTTGTGAGTTCGATTGCCACTCGAGGAATAGAAATATTTAATATTTTTATTTACTCTAGTAACGATGGGATGCACGGTGTTGTGTTCCGCCGCTTAATACGCAATACTTTCAGAATTCGGCAGAAAGTGGGGAGCGCCTTAACACTAAGCTTCCTTCCTCTACCTACCATACCACCTACCATACAAAAGCGTGAAGCTGAAATAAACATTATAGCTTCACTAAGTTAAAACTCACATTTGAACTCACGTTTGACCCACAACACATGTGTTTAATTCAGGCGGACAGTAAAGAAAAGAGTGTCTAGACACTATTTTCCCCTCTACTTACCATACTGTACTAAGAAAGCCTTAAGCTTTTCATAATAATTAAGATTTCATGAAGCACTTTAATAGTAAATAATAAAAAATCCGTTCATATTTGACACGTTGTTCTGAACGACTGAATGGGTCTTTGCCGCCGTCCTGGAGACGGTAACGAGCTGCATTCACGTCCTTTGAATATCGACTGCCATAATCATCTACGTTAGTGTGTCTGTACGTCTGCGTTTTGTAGGGGTATTTTATATTTTTTTTATTAATTATTTTTTTAAATAATACTTTTGAAACACTTAGTGACTAAGCGTAGCGGATACTGCTGGACTTAGAAAGTCAAAGTTTGCCATTTCATAACCTACCTAAGGTTACGGAGTGTGTACGTACCGCCAGTGGCGTAGCTGGGGGGGTGCGAGCGGTGCGGTCGCACCGGGCAACAAATGGAAAGGGGCAACAAAGTCTACGATCAATTCTTCTAATTTTTTTTCAATCAAGAATCAAGGAATGTACAAGAAAAATAAGAGAATGAAAATGAAAAATACAATCTCGCTATCATGTCAATTGAACATGAACTAGTCGATACTATTGATTTTGAAAATGTGATTAATGACTTTGCTAGTTAAAAAGA
>JAATLQ010031083.1:21366-61061 GCA_013421005.1 Heliconius erato x Heliconius himera | reverse complement strand
TACCAATTATATATTTAACTAATAATATATGTTACCAATTTAAAAACTATACAGGAGCTAATATAATTTATTTTACAAAGAATATCGTGAGTACTTATCCAAACCAATTAATTAATAATTAAGGCTGTTTGTATATCTATATTTCTTAAATGAATAATCATGTAATTCAAGCGGGCAAAGCCGCGAGCAGGCCGCTAGTAAAATAATATAAATTAATATATAAATTTAAAAACAAAAAAAAACACTTGGACCGAAGGACAATGATCCAGACTATCGGTGGTTAGGGCTCCAGAAAAAACCTTCTCAGAATACGCGCCGTCTAAGGTAATATTGCCTTCTGATTTCTCTTATTTTCTCATATTAATTGTTATAATATGACTAACAGTTTGAAAGAAGTATCTAAAACCCCAAAATATATATATGGGTATTTGTTCAATTTTTCTTATAAGTTTTGAGTGTAAGAGTATAACAAATGTATTTTACAGACAAATCTAAATTTTGTCTCAGTTTGTTTGCGACCTGGATTTTAACTTTTCAATACAATAAAAACCAGACGCGACTTTACAATATTTTTGCTTATTTCTATTCAATGTTTAAATTGGATTGAAATTTAAATTGATTAATTAAGTTATATTTCCATTTCTTCGCTCTGGTGTCGAGGCTAAGCGCGGCGTCGAGTTCTGCCACTCAACACGCAAAGCCTCTAGAATTCGGCAGAAAGTAGAGAACGGAGTGCCGTAACAGTAGGTTCCCTCTGCCTACTCTGCTTTGTGCGGAATACAGCGTGGAGCTGATTTATTTGATTTTATATATTTAAAGATTAATTTCTTCACTCCGGGTCCAAGGCAAAAATCTGGCGTTGAGTTCCGCCATTCAAGACGCAATGCCTTCAGAACTCGGCGGAAAATGGGGAACACAGTGACTTAACACTAAGTTCCCTCTGCCTATCCTGTAGTGTGCGGGAATCAGCGTAACGCTGATTTTTTTTTAAAGATTAATAAAAAGAGGTTCCGAGTTTCTCATCCAAAAAAATCTATATCACGTCATATATGATCGTACAATACTAAGATTTTATTATGTTCTTTATAGCTGCTGAGTGGAAAGGCACGTACATCCAATAAATATCGCGAAAAGCTAATATAAATATTGTAGTGACACAAAAATATAGCGCCTAAATTTTGTAATTTGATTTAGTCCCGACTCGACTGGCAAAATTGAAATAGGTTTATAAGTTTGACCTATATCTTTTGGGCAACCAATACTTGTACTAAATATTTTACTGTCGAGACTACCTACTATAATAGTTTTCTTAAGATCGTAAATTTTCTTTACATCATTCTTTTATATAAACTCCCGTGAATATCTAAATTTATACTGTTATTTTGTTTAATGCGTTGTGATTGTTAAAATAACATCAATTGAGATTGGAGTCCACGACTATATATGTAATATGTATTTTTGTCTTCATAGTTATTTACTATTAAAATTAAGGTTACTTATACAATAAATCAGCTTCACGCTGTATCGTAGGCACACAGCAGCGTAGGCAGAGGGAACCTAGTGTTAAGACACTCTGTTCTCCACTTTTCGTGAAGTTCTGAAGGCATTGCGTGTTGAGTGGTAAAACACAACGCCGCGCTTTGCCTCGACACCAGAGCGAAGAAACAAAAACATACATTTAAATAAATATTTCATTTCCTCGAGTGGGGATCAAACCCACAACCAGTCGATTTTGCAGTACATACTTTATAAATCCTACAAGTATAAAAATATGCAGAGTTGCAAATGGCAGACTTTAAGATCAAATCTAAGTGATTCTTTTGATTCCACAAAAGCAGGAAACTACTACTGAACCTTGATAAAAGCCTTTGACAAACAATCGTATTTTGCTCGACTTTGCCAATCACAACTCTGAATATGATAAGATTTAAAGGCGTCTATAATCCTTCTCGACCCGACCGCCTTTGTTCACTTGTCCTAAATATTGTATTTTAAGATGAATGAAATTTTATGAATAACATTTTTGTGTTGATGTGGGATCGTGTCTAAAAAAATATTTAATTTTGTTAATATATTTTTTATCTTTCAAAAGGAAAATCTCATTTTAATATTTTAGGCTTTACTATTTTTTACCTATATTATCCTTAAAATTTTTGGCTGCTAACCCATAAACTACCGATTGTATTATAAATATCCACTCCACAAAACAAATTTTACTTTCAATAAAATAAAACTAAATAGTTTTAGCTTATTGAAAGTGACTACTTCATTCAATTTACTTGCTGAATAAAATATATAGATTTCAGATGAAGATAGCCCAAGACGAGGTCAAAGGAAGTTTGACGCCGACACTGATAAATTATGGGCTACCAACGTGACGGGGCGCGCGGACTCCGAGAGCCCACAGACCTAATATAATAGTCCAATTTATTTCAGCTAGATGCAATAACGTTAGTTCCAGTATTTATTGGTACGCATATTGTGGATGTTATTACATCCAGCCAACCGTTATGGGCAGACACTAACTTGGAGATGAAATGTGTTTTGTTTCACAACGAATATTTAAATGTATATAGGCTTTGAAATGTTTTTATTTAACAATCAGCTTTTTATTTTTCTTATGAAATATGTGGAATGTAATTAGTTAAGTATCTTATATTCTTACATACATACATAGTTCATGAGAAAATATGAATTATTGTAAATTCATATCAGCTTTACTGTAGATTATGGTTTTGGGCTTAAATCCTCCGGAAGAATGAATGACTTTGATTTAAGTGTGGCAAGACCAATTGAGACTTTGAGTTCCTTTACTTAACACTCAGTATTTATAATTTGGCACATAAATCAAAATATACTTTAAACCTATATGGATATTGTATATAAGCGGCCATATAAATGTTTTAGAAAGTAGTCATTTTGTCGAACAATGTACTTTAATTTAATATAACTTGTTTATTGTGTCAAAATAATCTTTATATTGCTCCACAATCCCCTCTTTATTGGAGTGTTAGTCTATTAATAATCAGTTCAGCTGGCAGGTAAGCCCGGATAAACAGAAAGACAGACAGACAAAAATGTTAAAATTGTTTAATTGTGTTTCGGTATCGTGTAAATCAAATTCCCACTCGGATAAATGAATTATAATTTATTAATATTTTAATTTCTTCGTTTTGATAATAAGGCAAAGAGTGGCGTTGGGTTCCGCCACTACTCGATGCCTCGAAAACTGCGCGGAAAGTGGAGAAAGTAGTATCTTAACACTAAATTCCCTTTGCATATTCTGCTATTTGCGGGATATTAGATATAGCGTAAAGCTAAAAAATACTTAAATTACTCTTTACCCATATAATACTAATGAGTCACTACTCTAAAAGAAGGGTGTGAAAATAAAGGTATAAGTCTGAATGCGAATAAAACAAAGGCAAGGGATGGATGTGAAAAGGCATATTGCTGCCGGTAACACGGTTAACGGAGCCTTAACTGCATTGATGACACGGCGAAACGTCAGCACAGCTACGTTTGGCTACGGGTGTGAAACGTACCTACTTTTCGCATCCGCGGCATTACAGAAGAAGAATGAAAGAAAGATGAATGCTATGGAGATGTGATGCTTCGTAAGATAGGCGGAGTCGGCTTAGCTGATTGAATACGCAATGAAGATATACACAGAATGGCAGATACTAGCGAGAATGTCACTGTGAGAATGGATAAGAACGTGCTCAGATGGTTTGGACAAAAAAGATTTATGATGGAAAAATGAGTGGTTAGAGAGGCAGCGGCAGACATCGGTTGACCTTCGAAAATACAGTATCAAAGATACTGGAAGATGGTCACGTAAAAAACATGAGGAGGATGGCAATGATAACAAGAAGTTGATAACAGTGGATGAGGCGAAAGAGGTATGTAGAGACTACTAGTTCTCTTTGACTACCCCGCCAGGGATAAAGCGTGAACTTAAGTTAAGTTATTTCTTCGTTCTGACACCAAATCCGCCGTTGAGTTCTGCCACTCAACACGCAATGCCGTGATAAATTCGGTGGACAGTGGGAAACGGAATCTTAACACACGGAGTCTTAACACTAAGTTCCCTCTGCCTACTCTACTGTATGCGATACAGCGTGAAGCTGATTTAATAAGATTTGAACATGAAGAAAATGTGACCATGTATCAAAATCTACTTAATATTTATTTACAATTTATACCAATTCTTATGTTAAATGTGTTCACTTACTGAAACGTTGCCTTTTTTGAACATTCAAAGTAAAGTCCCAAACCGGCCCTGAATACGTAAATAGATTCCTGTCCAATCACACATGATATATTTAACCGAGAAATATTTTATTTGTGGTGTTTATGTTATAATATATAGTCCCCAAAATAGTCCGTCGCGTTGTTTTATAATTGGGTTGCTTTATTGGATAACATATCAAATTCTACATGTAATATTAGATATACTGGTATTTTATGATTATTTACCTTTTTTTTAGCTTCACGCTGTATTCCGCATGTAGTATGGTGAGCCTAGTGATAAGACACTCCGCTCCCCACTTTCCACCGCATTCCGGAGGCATTGACGACTGGTTTCAGAATTAGTCCTCAATTTTTGTAGGAAATATATAATAGAGACCTACATATACATATAAAATTTAGTTTTACGCAATAAATTTGAAAGTACACCATTATAAGTTTATAAATGAGCGTACTGACAAAATACCAAATTTTTTAACGTGTACTTTGAATATAAATCAGGCCAGTTCGCAACAGATATGTTAAACTTTTGCAAAACTCGTTAGTTCAGTCGTGAATTTAAAGCTAAAAAAGTATGATACTTTTTTGTTCTCGCCAAAATTTTTTATGGAGCTTGGAAAATGTATATTAGAATATTAATTAAAACATTGGACATGGTTAGTTTTGATTTATGTATGAAAATTTAATTTTATTTATATTTTTTTTATTTCATATTGAATGATGTTTAAAATGATGTGCACTTTTCATTAAAATGACGATCAATTTCAAATACTGTTTTACAATCTTCATCCATCTAGAAATTATATCCTGCGTGACATCCAGAGCATTTAGTCCAATTAAGCTAATAGAAATACATAAAAAAATGCTCAATCAATAGAAATATACGAATATTTATGATAATAAGAAATTATTTGTAAATTATTATTTATTTTGTCTAGAAAATTGTAATAGAAAATGGAAAAATAGCAATAGTCACTGGAAAACTAAGCAAAGTATATTTTTCAAGCATTTCATTTGATTGCTCAATATCGGAAACGGTAAAATTTCGGAGCATTGGGTAAAGATAGTAAAAAATGATCTCCTGCATCACATATATTTTGTCTATCTTTCTACCAATTATGAAAACTTTGCAAGTTTTTATGATAATATTATGTTATTAGGGCATAGATAATATTTTCTTATGATAAATATTAAGTAGGTATAAAAATAGTAATACAATTCATATATAAAAAAAAGGGTACGGTAAAGTGTCTGTAAGTGTTATAGTATTAGAAAAAAAAAAAAAAATATGGCTTCGCCTGCTTGGACACATGGAATAAACTATTATATAGTTTATTATATACAGGTTGGAAGTGTACGCGTTTTACGGGAACAGCTTATACAGTAAAATATTTTAAACCCATATCTAAAGAAATAAATCAAGATACCTCAACAGTTTAGACGTAGAATATTTTTTTCATTTCATGATGTTTATCCATACCTATATTTCGCGTGATGCAGTTACGCATAGATACCAACATAAACAACCCTGAACTTTGCCGCCAATACCTACGGATCATTTTCGACTCACGACGACTCACTTCATCTTTGGGAAAAAATTTAGGCTTTTATAGAGTAGTTAATTAAGAGAGTGGTTTCATTTAAAGTGGTGCTGACACTTCCACTCTGTATTATATATATGTATATATAGATTAACTTTATAATTATGTTTGATATATTATAAAGAACATAATAGTCCAGAGTGACATTCAGTAACATTGTGACGTATCATTAATGAGGGTACAATACGGTTGTGAATGTGATATGGCTATTGGCTGTTTAGCGTATCTTGTTTTGATGTTCGTTGCATTGAACATATACTATCTATTTTACTAATAGTTTTTAGAATGATGATATATAAATACAGTTATTTAAATAATTATTATATTATAGAAGGATTGAAAATTGGAAAACAACAAGAGATATTAAATATTATATATCTTTAGTTTGTTATCTTTTTTACTAAAATGATCTAGAGGAAACTATAGTTCGTATAATATATTTTACTGAATGAGCTTACAAAAAATATAAAATATACTAATACCGTTGAGCTTAGAACAGAGCTTGGGACTTGCCAACCATAGGTGACGCTGAAGCTTATCAGGGGCCCCTTTACAATGCACTAATACTCGCCTTCACTACTCCAGGAAAATAAATTACAGCCGCCTTTTATGCAATTTAGTTATACGCAGCTGCTTAAGAAAGAAAAATGTTTGGAATACGTGCTATGTGCATATTACAGATAAGTAAGAAAAAAATAATAAAAAACCACCGTCACATAGGGGAGCATCATATTACTTTAAACGCGAATGTTGTGAGTTCGATCCCCACTGGTGACATGCATGATTCATTCTTCGCTCAAGCAAGACAATAGGCGGCGTTGAACTCCGCCACACAATTATCAATAAAATAATATTCCGTGGCTATACTTGCTTACTACGCAACAGAAACTATAGACACATTTCATACACAAAGTAAAATTGTAAATAAAAATCATAAAAAATATTGTGTCAAAATTTTTTCTTGGATCTAAAAAGTTTAAATCCAGTTCACAGACAAACGCGAAAAAATCTTAGTTGACTTTTGAAGAAGCATTCGTTACAGATTAAAAAAGTTTTAAAAGTGTTTCAAACAATTTCTCTTCTTTGAGACCGGGGAACCTTTTGTAATGTCGCTCTGAGAATTCAGTTATACAAAAATGTATAGGTTGAATGTAGGCGACGTTTAGTACTTCCGCCCTAAATAAGTTCTTGTAATAGTGATTTAGGTTTTTATAAGTAAATATATTTATACAATGAATTATAAAATAATATAAAAATACCAGTAAATATATTTTTTTAAAAAATCCTTGTTATGCTATTATGAAGGCATAATTAATTTTTAACTACTTCAAAAGGGAGGAGGTTATCAATTTAATGTTGCTTTAGTAATTATTTTGAAACATAGTAAAATAACACTCCATTTTTTACTGTGTAAATTACCACAATGGAAAATATTCTTCATATAAAACGACTGGAACAATATACTTACATATACTATCCAATATATGAAACATTAGAGTTAGCAAGAAGCGCATTAAGTACACAGGTGGAGTAGAATGCACTTAAATTAATGTCGAGTATTCGCTGGGCGGAGCTTTCGTTACACACGAACAGACCTACATACATATATATCTAACAAGATTAATATTTATATCTTTAGTTATTTATACTAATTTCTAAAATGAGATGAGATCCACTGTCAAAATAGCTAATTTTGGTTAATTTCTACATTATCTAAAAAAATCTACACATATATTATATAAATCACACAAATATGTACAAAACAACATAAGTAAAACATTTTTCCACATTTAAAAAGTAAAATTTTAGGGATTCTAAAAACTTAAAAGTTTAAATTTTTATACGCTATCTAAATAAACTAATCCAACTGATATATAAATTGACCAAATTTTTACCTAACATTTTATGTATAAAAACAAAAAAAAACCTGTACGTGGCAAAGTTCCAGAAATCCTGGAACTATTACACAACATAAGTGCTCTGTTAAATGGAATGGATGGAGTCCGTCAGCTTTCAAATAAAAAATAGTCGCTAAAAGCTAAAATTGTGACAAGTGAGGCGTTTTAAAATGTTACCTCTTTTGAGCAGGTGCGGTTGTCGGGAGAGTTTTTACACAAATCAACATTTATCACTTTGGATGATGAACTAAAATGGCTGGAAATTACAACATTTTTTTTTAATTTATTTTACTCATATATTCGTATTTTCTTTAGTTATGTTGCTTCTTTTTTGTGATGTAATGTAATATTATTTTTAATCCAAATCAGCTTTTGCTGTATTTCGCATGCATCAGGTTAGGCAGAGGCAGAGGGTACCTAGTGTTAAAACAATTCGTTCTCCACTTTCCGCCGAATTCTATAAAGCACTGCGTATTGAGTGGCTGAACTCAATGCCGCGCCGAAATAAAAATATAAATTTAAATACATATTTCATTTTCTCAAGTAGGGAACGAACCTGCAACCAGTCACGTTTACACACTTGTGCCCCTGCGCCACGACTGGTCTTCTTTTTTGTGCGTAATATTATTTGATGGATTTAAATTTGTATGCATGTCTGTGCTGCTGTATAATCTATATAAATTAATAATACAGTGCCATGGGTGTAATATGTATAAGGATATTCTATATACGATGATAAGTGCTTGTGGTTTTGATGCCTTTGCTTCTTTTTAATTGTGTTAAAGTAATAAATGTCTTCTTTTGATTTTCAAATTATAGCTCACCTAATTTGAGTGTAAAAGAACATTTAAAGATAATATTTTTTTATATATACTAATGTATATATTCATAATTATAAATCTGCTACGGGCCGCTACTACTGTAACATATTAGTATATAAAAAATAAATCAGCTTCACGCTGTATCCCGCACACAGCAGCGTAGGTAGAGGGAACCTAGTGTTAAGACACTCCATTCCCCACATTTCATTGCGTATTGAGTGGCGGAATTCAACGCCGCGCTCTGCCAGAGCGAAGAAATGAAAATATAAATAAATATAAATAAATATTTAATTGCCTCGAATGGGAATTTAACCCACAACCGTCAATTTTACAGTCACACTTTGTGCCCCTGCGTCGATATCCAGAATGATGATGGAAGTTTTAGCAAAACATCCCGTTTTAGCTCATTATGGGAAATACTAAAGTTGAAGTGATTTACGTCCCGAGAGATAATGAGATTGCAGGAAGACGTAGTGAGCGAAATGACTTACCTTTCAAATGGAACATTTCTATAAAAAAGAGACAGTTTGTGATTTTTTTTTCATTTCTTTATCATTTTGAAAAAAAAAACTTTTAACTTATGATCATGCTGCAAATAAAAAATATTCAGGAAAGAAAAATACTTATAACCGACCCTTCTGGAAACCGACCTGGTCGATGGTGCGGGTTCGACTCTCGTTACGTTCAAATTTTTATACGTTTTCTAAATAAGTATTTTTCTTTCCTAAGTGTGGAATAACACTTTAAAAAATATTAAAAATAAAAAAATACTTTTTGAATCTAATTCCTTGGTTAATGTTGTTTGTTTGTTTAGCTTCACGCTTTAATATCAACAGACTTAATAAGAACGGAGTATCTTAATACTATGTTCCCAGGTTTTCTCTGCCTACTCTTCTATATGCGGTACATATTAAGCTAAAAAAATATAGATTCCTCCAATCCCGAGATTGGATCTACTCTTCAATTTTTACGTCACTCAAGACAGTATTATATTACAAGTTCATTAATAAACGACACCCAGCTGAGCTTTATTTAAATACCATTGACAAGGGTGCTTTAGAATTATAAATGGTTATGATGGTCATTTTTTTCATATTTGTTCTGTGTCATCGTTTACTTATAATGAAAGCTAACTAAAATGCGAATTATTTGACGGTAAACTTATTATACTAATATTATATATATGAATGTAAGTTTGATTGTTACGCTTTCACGCCAATATTACTCAACCGATTAGCATAAATTTTTGTACATATATTCTTAGAGGTGTTAGAAAGGACATAGGATACGATATTTTTTTATTAAAAAAATATATTTAAAAAAATATCCTTTGTCTATAATATAAAAAAAAAATTTAAGCGAGCGAAGCCGCATTTGGGTGTGTGGTGAGAAAATAAATTTAAATAATAACACTACAATACGACATATTTATAACGTCTCATATGTTTATAAGGCAATATTTTTTGTTTCAAGAATGTTTTATAATTTTTTTATATAATTTATATTAGACATTTACGGTACAAATTGGTAAAATCAACGTTTTACAAAATTTCACGAAGATTATTTATTATAGGAACTCTAAACTCTCTATCTACTGTGGCGCAGTGAGACTTGCAGTAGCAAGGATGATGGTTATGAGTTCGATCCTCACTTCTATTACTATACACGCAGTGCCTCTAATTTGAGCAGAAATATATACGTTCAGTATTTTGTAAAATTTATGATTAATTTAGAACCAAGTTTTTTAACCACAACTCGGCAAATTTCTGAAGAGCCTATATAAAGGTGTATTCTATTAAATAAAGCCTGGCTGAGTTTCGCAAGCTCCATTAGGGCTCTTAGTTGAAGCGCCGCGGGCAACGAGTGGCGCACCTACCTGTCTGCTTATACTCGTATAGTAGTAATTAAGAAATGCAAACGTTTGGTACTCAAACTTCGTCGAGTTTCATCATGTCATGTCTTAGTACCAGAATAGGAAGGAACGGAAACTAATATAATATAAATAATTTTAGGGTTACGTAGGTTTTAAGGGAAAAAGGAACCCTTATAAGATCACTCTGTTGCCCGTTCGTCCGTCCGACTGTTTATCTGTCAAGAGCCTTTATATTGGGAACGCTTAGATATATCGAGTTAAAATTCAAACTATACACTTAGATCTACGGTCCCTTGATTTCTTGAGATAATCGTATTTCTACATTTACTTAAAAAAAGATATGGCCGTTTATATTGCAAAAAACTCGTGTTTCGACACTATAAAGGGAATCAAAATTAATAGGGTACTTCTTGGTGTTAACCTAGAATTATGAAATTTGGCATCTAGCATATACAGTACTAGTTCAAGAAAAAAATTAAAACTATATTTACGATTGTGGTTAATTTCTAAAAAATAATAGCTTGTAATTTTGAAGTGTGTTCATATAGTTGCATAAATGTACCATTCATAATTTTTTTTAGTCTCACGCAGTATCCCGCACATAGCAAGACAGGCGGAGGGAACCTGGCGGCCCAGTGCTATGACACTTCCGACACTACATAGGAAGTTAAGTGGCGCAACTCAATGCCGCGCTTTGCCTTGTTGCCCGAGCGAGAAAATAAAAATATTGAATGATTGGGAATCAAACCCATTAATTGTTGCGTGTACAAAAAAAATATAGAATAATGTGATGATTATTTTAAATTTTAGAACATTATATTCAGAGCCTTTCTCTATTTATAAAAATAGCATCTCACTTTCCTAATAGAGATAGAGCAACAAATTAAAAAAAACATTGTAAAAGCAGTTCAATTATTATATACGTATTTTCCAATTATTTCATATACATATGTAAAGAAAAGAGGACGTTTATAAAATCCAAAAATTAAATTCAGAACGTGGAACAATGTTTAAGTGAATATTCTTGTATCCATTTGAATTATTAAGGTACATTATTGCGACTCAAGGAGACTTTGCTCTCCTAGTAAAGAGATAAGTCGTCGTAAGCCCCTCACATTTTTCCTTTATTTCTTATTTTTGTGTAGAGCTGATAGATCAGGCTCAACATTATAATTTTAACATCACTTGGGTAATTGTAGAGATATTTTTATAAAGACGAGAGAAATAATTTAAATTAAATATATACATTATTTTTAAATTTCACGCTGTAATTCGCATGTGGCAGGATACGCTTCCCCGATTCTACGTTGAGTGTTGGAACTCAACGCCGCGCTTTGTCTCGACACCAAAGCGAAAAATTAAAATATTTAGTATTTCATTGCCTCGAGTGGAATCGAAATCATAGCGAACTCATTTCGAACCTCTTTAAAATATTTATGTAATTAATTTTTTTTATACTTTTGTAATGATTCCACAAATATTTGTAAAAAACCTACTGATAAGATAAAACTGGTTTATTAATAAAATATCTATATAAATTAATTATTATAGTATGTGTACAACGTACAGTATTTTAACTATATTAGTATTAGAGATGTTAAAGTAAATTTATTTTATTACGACTCACATAAAATAACGACTAAAACTACTAAAATAAAATCCTATAACAACGCCAACGGTTAACATTTATAGATATTATGGCCTTTTCGACTTGTATAGTGTTGAACTAAATTGTACTAAAATGTAGATGTTATTATTTGGAACTGTTATAAAATTCCTAACTTTATATGATGTTGTATAAAATCGTTATTGCTCTTTTTAAATATTTTATTCCAAAGGAAGTTATAGAGATAAAATAAATAAATCAGCTTCACGCTGTATTCCGCACCCAGCGGGGTAGGCAGAGGAAACACACCAGTCGGTTTTACAGTCACACTTTGTGTCCCTGCGCCACGACTGGCCTCAAGTTATTATTAGATTAGAAATAATTGATTTTCAACAGTATAAATTGCTAATGATACATCAGAATGCTGGTATTTATTAAAAGCATTATTGTTTATCAAACTATTTTTTTATTATAAATAAATAAATCAGCTTCACGTTATACCACATATAGCAGGATAGGCAGACGGAAACTAGTATTAAGATACGCTGTTCCTCATTTCTCCACCGATTTTTTCGAAGCATTGCGTCTTGAATGGCGGAACTCAACGCCGTACTTGCCTTTGTGCTAGAGCGCAGAAATGAAAATATTAATAAATAATAATTCATTTCCCCGAGTGAGGAACAAACTCATGACCGTTGCGTTACAGTCGCACCCTTGTGCCTCTGCACCACGAGAGCCTAAAATTTGATAGACAGATAACTTTGTTTGAATATTTTCAGTACATTCAACAAAAAAACTTTTATAACAGTAATATTTATTTTAAATTCCAATAAAATATATATTTAAAATTAAGTTTCGTTTTTAATGTTGTTGTATTGTGCAGCTAGGTAACTATAAGTACATTGAGATTCAAATTTTCCTTTTGTAACTGTAGGGAAATTTTAGTATGCCTTACTAAGCGAATTTCGGCTTGGCTTTGATTTTATTAGAGTTGCCTGTACAAGCACTAGTTCATAAGTAGCGTCAGTGCTTTTAGAAGAGTGTATAATTGAACTGCACTTAACCATGTTTCGTGGTGTTGTAATTATATATAAATAATACTACCAAGATATAAAATTTGATTGTACGATTAATTATTGTCGGAAAAGATGTAATAATAGAAATATTTTTCCAAGTAGTCAATTCCGGATTGTAAATCACAGAATATTGACTATTATTATATATATTGACTTTCGTAGTACAGAAGTTTTGTATATAAATATGGTTTCTTAATGTATAAAAAAATTGTAACTTGTCCATCTTTCGCTTGTGCCTACAGAACGAAAACTTACTGGATACGGCTAGAAATGACTACTTATTTCCTATATAAATGTTTCCTTCATTCTTCGCTCAATTTCTTCGCTCTGGTGTCGAGGCAAAGCGCAGCGTTGAGTTTTGCCATTCAACACGCAATGCCTCCAGAATTCGTCAGAAAGTGGGGAACGGAATGTCTTAACACTGGATTTCCTCTGCTTACCTTGCTGTGTGCGGGGAACAACGTGAAGCTGATAGAAATCTGAAGTGCATAACAAACATACATTATATGTTAAAAAAGGAACATAATTAAGTTTATTAAGTAAATAATTCAGTAGTTTAAGTTAGCTATGAGGCCAATTGTGGCGCAAAGTGTGACTGTAAAATCCACTGGTTGTGGGTTCGATCCCCACTAGAGGCAATCAACTATGACACACGAAATACAAATATGGATATATATCGAAATGAAACAAAACTACCTCTAAACTGTTGAGGTATTTTGATTAATTTCTTTAGGTATGGGTTTAAAATATTTTACCCTATATGCTGTTCCCGTAAAAGGAGCGCTGACGCTTCCACCCTATATATTACTCAATATCTCCCGGAACAGTTTCTCATCTGTCATCATGCCCATTATCGATATGAAATTTAAAATTTTCGATACATTATAAACATATTTTGCAATATACTTTAGTTTTTTTATTATGTAAGTACATATTTTTTGTTTATATTTATGAAAATATGTTTGTTTTAATAACGAAATATCGAATAGACTATCTTTGTCTTATATCAGTGTAATCGATTGTACTTTCATTATAATTTTACTATCATATATCTATAAAACAATGTAAGTAATGATTTTGTTAGTCAAATTTAAATTTCTTTAAAGACAAACAAAAGAAATTTCTCCAATTACATCTCCAAAATGACGTGATTATGAATAATTCAAACAATGGATTGCTCAAACTTTACATAATGATCCATCTTCAGATTTGTTCATTTAATTGAGAGTTCTTGTCAATACTAATCTAATATTACTCAAGTCTCTCGTTAATTAATAAGGACTTTAAAAAGTTACAATATTATAAAAAACCCGATACTGGAAGGGGTGGATGCCAATTTCAGAATTATAGTTTATCTAAGTACAACTTATAAAAGTTGTCATACTAAGGTTTGCAGTTGTATACATTTCATATTTTATGAAATTAACTACAAATATATTTTTTTCTATGAAATACCTATAAATTTTACACTTTTCGAAACTTTTTCTCTATTTGAATTGTAAGTTCATAATAATAGTAGTTTCAAGCATGTAGGTTTTAATAACATGGCGTATCTTATTACTGTGCGTTCAGGGACTGTAGATATAAATATTTAATTTTAATTCAGCTTGATACCTCCACGCGTTGAAATTAGATATTTAGCTACATAGTTGTAATATTTATATTTATTTTAAATCAGTTGTGTAATAAAATAAATGTTTATCTTAATGTTCCATAAGATAAATAAATAAACCTTAATCACCATATACATGTACATAATATGAATATGTGAAGCATATTTAAAATGCCACATATTATTCAGTAGCTCTACTTCAACTTTGCAAGTTGTCACCAGCTGCAATGGAGTGCAGGATGTTTACAGCCGAGCTGAGGCATTATTTAACTACTCAACAAACAACTTCACCTCGGGCGGAGATGGCCGTTACGGCGGAAATGACTCGGCGACGACTTTACTTATATTTACTCTTTTTGTGAAACTTAATTCTTAAGACTGCTTATGAATTATAGCCTTTCTTGGTAAGCCATTCAGTAATGAACGTTTTTGTAAAGATAATTTACTTTATCTTAAGTTATTTTTCAATTTTGTGCCTACCCGTGGATATGAGATCATTGTAGGTGGTTGGTTAGAAGGAAGATATATTATACACTTAATTATAAAATTGGACTTGTGTTGGGGTGTTGAGCCGCTACTGTTATTAGTATAAGATTTTTTTAATGACATAATATATCGTTCGTATCAAAAATGGCGTCTATAGTGCCCGATCCTAGCTGAAATCCAACCATATTGAGACTCAGAGACAGTACACTCTCGAAGAGCTTCATATACATGTATACTTCATACGTAGGACAGATAGAAAAGGGGGAAGGATAGAAATAAGGGGAGGATAGGAAAAAGGGAGGATTAAAAGAAGGGAACACCACTTTTATAGCTTTAGTAGCTCATGGATGCGGGGTCGCGTACCCATATGCCCAATAACAAATATCGGACAGATATGAGTAAGAGCGCCCTCTGATATAAGTATTTTAAAAAAAATCTCCAAAAATTCTGTCATAAAAAAATTACGCTGCTCCATGGCCTCTTTATCTTTCGGCGTTAGTCACATAATAATCGGTTCAGCTGATCCTGAAAATTATTTGTCTGTGTTCTAATGTCTTGTAAACTAAATCATCACAGACAGTGTTCGCGACGGCGCGATGTCCTCGCGTTCGCGGACATGACACGACATGTAGTTGCAAGTTCTTAGTTGCGTATCGTGACTCGTGACGTCATACAATTCTAGTAGTTTTAAGTATTATTTAATATTTTCTAAATTAGTAATATGTTTAATTAATAATAACATAAACAAAATTATAAATACATATAAGTATCATCTTTGAGTTTTATATAGAAATTCTCGAATTTGTATTGCAATTATATAGTTTTAATATAGTTTACCGAGCTAATAATTTTAAGATAATAAGTACTTTCGTATCGTAAAATTTATTAATAATTATTGTGACTGTAAAACCGACCGGTTGTGGGTTCAATCCCCACTCGAGGAGATGAAATATTTATTTCAATTTATATTTCCATTTCTTCGCTCTGGTGTCGAGGTTAAGCGCAGCGTTGAGTTCTGCCACTCAACACGCAATGCCTCCAGAATTCGGCAGAAAGTGGGGAAAGGAGGATCTTAGCACTAGGTTCCCTCTGCCTACAATATTACAGATTAAAGTAATAACAATCATATTAGAAGTCATTTCTGTTTATTAGATCAATAATCATGTTGCTTAAGCTGGCGAAGCCGCGGGCGGGCCGCTAGTTATGAATATGAGAAAAAGAAGTAACCTATGTCCACCCTAAGACTCTCAAGTATACTCGTACGAAATTTTATCACAATCGGATCAGCGGTTTGGCCCTGATTGCGTCACAGACAGAGTTACTTTCAATTTTATTAATAATATAGGTATGGATGTGGTACTTAGTTAAAAAATAATTTGAGGAGAAAAATATGGTAAATTAAAAATTATAAATTAAATTAGCTTCACGCTGTATCCCGCACACAGCAGGGTAGTGTTAAGACTACACCTAGTGTTAAGACACTTCGTTCCCCACTTTCTGTCGAATTCCGGAGGCATTGCATGTTGAGTGGCAGAACTCAATGCCGCGCTTAACCTCGACACCAGAGCGAAGAAATGAAAATATAAATTTAAGTAAATATTTCACCTCCTCGAGTAGGGATCGAATCCACAACCAGTCGGTTTTTACAGTCACACCTAGTGCCGCTGCGCCACGACTGGACTCGAAACAGACCATGTAATAAAAAAATATTTTTCTGCAGTTTGAAGTATCTATTTGATCAAAGAGTATATATAGAAAAGTGTAAATAACTAAACCGTTGTGTTGTATGTCGACGCCGGAAAACGATCTTGTCGTATCTCAAAAAAAGGTGAATATGTGTTACGTATATCATTCAAATCAAAAAAAATACTCCATCAAATGATTTAGGTTAATTTTTTTTCAATTTTTTTTTGATTAGATACGACGTATTTTTTTATGCAATTGTTTCACAATAACAAAAACTACAAAAATCATTGTTGTTTTATCTATATTATTTTTTTCAGCTTAACGCACATAGCAGAGTGGGCAGAGGGAACCCAGTGTTAATACTTTGTTCCCCACTTTCCGCATTGTGTGCTGAGTGGTGGAAGTCAATGTCGCGCTTTTGCTTTGATACTAGAGCGAAGAAATGAAAATGTTAAAAAATTATAATTCATTCTCCAGAGTGGGAATCGAACCCACAATCGTCGCGTTACAGGTTATTTAGACCCCTATAGACACACTTGTGTCCCTATATATATATAAGTAATATTTATTATATTTGCTAAAATAACTATCGAATAAGATTTAAAACTCATATCTATAAAATATATTTCTTTAGTAAATAATTAAAATAAAAATATCTTAAAAGACAGATCGGATTAAAATGATGTTTTAATCAAATAGACATTCTGTACAATCTAAGTAGTTGTTTATTGGCGACGGGCGGTTCAGCTAAAAGTGATTACTAGAAGATTGGTGTCGCGACGTTCGCTAAACTAACTCAAAAAGCAAGAACTTTACTGGTAAAATTTTTACTGTGTCGAAAATTATTGTGATTCATATTGATTTTTTGTATTTTTAAATTTATAAATTATAATAAATTATTAAATTATATATAATAAGATTTTTTACTTATATAGAGGTAGAGATAACTCTCTACATCCATAGATATATTTTTTGTTTAACCAAAATAAATATGGATATTTTTTATTTTTTGGAAACAAAACCACCATTATCCATATAATTTTATTCATATATTTTAGATATTTACATAGTTCATACACCAAACCAAATAGATATAAGCATTTTGTGAAACGTAAAAAATTAAAACAAAAGAATGAAGCGACAATAAGCAGCACGATTTATATTCACATTTCCTTTAAACTCCATAAATCACAAATTCCGTCTGTTGAAAGTGCCTATAACTTATAACTTAAAAGCAACTCTTAGTGGTTGGAATTACACGAACAGAGGCTGGCTCTCAGCCAAACCAGTCAGGTATCCGCCTTCTTGTATGAGGTAAATTACGTTTATACAGTAATAATACTTTTACATGCTGTGAAAAATATTAAAACAAATTTTTATATTTTTTATATTTTTTTATATTATAAAATAATTCTACCTAATTTCTAAAGAAGTTTAATAATAATGCTTATAAAGTAAATTAAATCAATAAACAAAACATTACACACTATATTATACATTTGACAATATTTACACTTTTATGTTTATAAAGTGCATGCATGTTGCTATGACAACGCAAACGCATATTATTTTACACGTTACGTCTAAGCCTATAGCACGTGGTAGGGCATTCCACAGTTTCGCTGCTTAGTGAGGATAGAGTAGAGGAGAGAAAGAGAGTGTAAATTTTTCGATGGTCTTTAATAGGATTTTTCCATTTGTTATATACGTCACTCAAACGGACCCCTGAGGGTAGCCGAAGCTGCTTGAAGCTTCGCAACAATCCGGGTTACGTTTTATATGGGACGGGGGCGGATTATAACTTCCTAGGGTCACCAAATACCGAGGACGTTCTAACTCTTCTGTAAATACTTATTTATGAACTTAATCCTTGCCCTGCTTTCCCTCGAGTGTGAACATAAATATTCCTTATAATTTAGCTTTCAGTCACCAATTTTGACATCAATTTTTTTGTAGCTTGACTTGACTGTCACGCATACAGCAGAGAAGGTTGAGGAAACTTAGTGTTAAGACATTTTATTTCTCCTGTTCCGCCGAATTCTGGAGGCGAAAGGCGAATGCGTGAAGCTGATTTCTATTTTATTTGCGTGCTGAGCGACAGATTTCAACTCCGCGCTTTGCCTCGACACCAGAGTGAAATGAAAGTATTTTATAACTTATTTCTTCGAGGATCGAACCCACAACGTTTCGCGTTTATAGTCACACGCTTGTGCCCCTGCGCCACGACTGGTCTTAACTAATTATTATGAAAGCCACATTCACTGCTGCACACTTGTACTGCATTCGTATAACAACGAATAAACTTGCCTATTAAGATATAATCATAATCATAATTTATTGGTAACATCAATTACAAGTCAAACAATAAACAGAATACACATTTAGGTTATATGATAATTACACTATATTACATTGCATTATTTTATATTAATTCAATTTTTATACTTTATTTAAATTATTTGAAAAAATTAAATATATAAATTAAAATTGTTGTTCTATCTAATATCTTATAATATTAATTTCTAAAAATTCTTTATAGCTATAAAACGACTTCTCGATTAACCATTTCTTTAATTTGTATTTAAAAACGTTGACACTAGGAGCATTTCTGATATCACAAGGTAGTCTATTGTATACCTCTGGACCCATCACTCCAACAGCTTTAGCCATTTTTGATAAAATTCGACTAGTTGAGACTAGACGACTCGGGAAGCGCATACTATAGAGAACTACATCACTGCGTTTAGAAAATTTTTCGTAGTTTGTTACCACATATACCGCGACGCTGTATATTAACAACGATGGTAATGTCAATATACCTAGTTGTGAGAAATATGGTCGGGCGGAAGTGTCTTGGTCTACTTTAGCAATAATTCGTATCGCTCGTTTTTGAATTCGAAAGAGACGTTCCCAGTCTGCAGCACGACCCCATATGTCTATACCATACTGCAAGGAGGATTGAACCGACGCAAAATAGCAAGCTCGAACCGCGCCTGTGGATAGCTTTATAGACGCTAGATAGCTTTATAGTTAACTGTTGTATGTGTTCATCCCATTTTAGACTATGGTCCACATGAAAGCCGAGACAACATTACATAACTCATATAATTTTACTTATTTTT
Organism: Heliconius erato x Heliconius himera; assembly: GCA_013421005.1. Classification (NCBI taxonomy): domain Eukaryota; kingdom Metazoa; phylum Arthropoda; class Insecta; order Lepidoptera; family Nymphalidae; genus Heliconius; species Heliconius erato x Heliconius himera. Next base: position 41,029 of record JAATLQ010031083.1, on the reverse strand, counting down.
TTTTGTACATTTATTCAATATGAAGTATAAGATAATTTATGGAAATTGTTTATAGAAACGCAAAAGTATTCAAGTATTATAATCCTTATAAGTAAATACTTTCAACTAAATAACCCATCAGATATATAATAACAGCAATTTACGGGGGAACGGAGTGTCTTAACACTAGGTTCCCTCTGCCTACCCTGCTGTGTGCGGGATACAGCGTGAAGCTGATTTATTTAATTTTTGCTATGACAAACAAATAAAATACCAAAAAGCTTAAATAAACACTTATTTAATGTTATAACTATGATTGAAGTCGTTGTTGTGTATTTTTTAGGATTTAACCACAAATGTAGAGTTTTCAGAGATTTTGTTTTGAACTAGTACTACCTGTAGATGCTAGCTGGCAAACTTCATAATTTTAGATCAACTGGAAGTATTCTATGAAATTTAATTCTTTTGATAATGTCGTATTTTTTTTTAGATAACAGCAATTTTTTACTGGATTTCTTTTTTACTGTAGACGAATTAATTTGTAATATTATCTCCTTTTTTACTGTACAACCTTCTTCATGATTTCTCCATGATTACGTGACATTGGCGAAACGATTAGTGCTCAACGTACACGTTTGGAACGCCATAATATAAGAACGGAGATTAACTAAGAATTTAATATAGGCTAGATCGATATAGATTTTAAGTGCTATATCTAATAAGACTGTACGATAACAACTAGATATTACTAATATTATAAATATGTAAGTTTATGGGGATAAATGTTTGTTCCACTTTTACACAAAATCTACTAAAACGGATTGAGATGAAACTTTACAGTAATATAGCCTATAAATATATCAAAAGAACACAAAGGCTACTTATATTATTATGCATCACACTTGAAAAATCAAAATTAGTTTTTTTATTCACAGAAAAAGAAATAATTTCAAATATGACATCCAGTATGTATGCCACGTATCTGTTATTGAATAGTCGTACAATTTTACCACGACGCGGCTAGTCTCGTCTCGTCGGGTGTAAGGGAGCATTCAAGTGTAATCCTAGCTAAGAAATATTACGTTTTTATTAAAAGTTTCTCAGCTATTTTATATTAATGTATAATATATTTATGAATTTCATTCCTAATAACAGAATATTATTTATTGATTTGCTTTTTGTTCTTTGAAGCAAGAAAATTGTCCTAGTTATGTATAAGTCGCTTTTATCGTGCTAGCAATTTAATAAAATATTCTAAGACTAGTAGTATAGGTATGCCTAGTTTTTTAGAAATGTTGATAGAAAAGCAAATGCTAAAAGAATTGTTAATAGTAATACAATACTTTTATAATCACATTAAGATTGTTCAATTGAATGGTTAAGTAAAACTTTTAAAAATAATTAAAATTCCGTCCGAACAGAACAGCTTAAAGACTTCCATCTCTGTATTTAAATAAGCCGGGGTTGACTTTTCTGAATGTTAAATTCAACGAAAATGTTATTTTTAAATTAAAGTTCAATGTGGCCTTTCCAAACTTTAGTTTAGCTGCTGTATCCCGCATGGGTAAGCAAAGGGAACCTCGGAAACTAATGTTGACACACATCGTTCCCATTTGGACACTTCGTTTTTCGTGCTTTACTCCGTTACCAGAGAGAGGAAAATTAAAAAAATATGAAATATTTCATATCCCCATGTGGAGTATTCTTTTATTTCGAAAAGTAACTTATTACAACTTTAAAAAAAGTTTTTTTTTATATTTCCTTATATAAGAAAATATAAAAAAATGAAAAGATTACAAGATGCTTATAAAATATGCTTGTATATTTGAATTGGTGGGCCTAATGTTAGTTGTTAACGAGCGGTTTGTGAGGCTTAGACTAAGTATCATCCTTCCAACTTCAACGCTAACACCACGCAACTGAAGCAGAGATAATGGAAGAAACTTTGACACTTTTATCAGCAATATTCAGAGAGCGAAAAATTAGCATTTTCCGTTTCAACTGTTTTGAGTTTACCCTCTTAATTTTTGTGTTCTTTTTTATGTCTACTTTTTAAATGTTTTCTTTTCAAATATAATTATTAAAAATATAATGTATATAAAAAACATATATATGATAATTATATGTACATCTGAATGAAAGTGTCTTTTTCAGGACAATAAATAAAATTATTAATTAATTATTTTTCACGACTGGCCTCAATCACTGTTTTATTTTAGAACGCTTCAATATATTTTACTGTGTCGGAAAAGACATAAATTATACATATACATAACATTTTACATACTATGTGAAATTTGAAGCCAAAACCATTATAAACTACAAACACACGTCGAAACAGAAGATGAGGACAGTGGAACAAAAGAACGCTACAATAAGTTATAAGAGTATGCATCCTATTTAAATAAACGTAATATTTTCCGCGCAAGGTAAATACGACGTACGAGAGGCAGTTTATCGGTACGGTTCAGTCGGAAGCAATTACACGAAGATTGGTGTCGGAGGTGCTGTGAGATTAAATGGGGAAGTAAAAAGGACAATAGACATTTTGTGAAACACAAACACGAGTAGTAAAGCCCGCAAAGCCAACAATTACGGCTGTATTTTGGCTTAAAGTAACGCTTTTCGGAAATGGACGTTGTGAGTGTTAAGCTGCATTTACGCAATTTGAATATTTTTATTTATTTTTTGCTTTTATTTTGTGATTAAAGCCGCGACGAAGTACCTAAATTTCTTATTACTCACCTTCCTTTAGATACGGGATATGTATATAGTTAAAGATATTTTTTTTCAACTATATAATTTAAAGTGTTTATATTCTAAATATACATCTATAAATAAAATTTATTAAATTGTATAATATAGGCGATTTATGAAGCCAAAGTGAATCTTATGGAAGGTAAGTAAAGGTAAGTAAGAAGATCTTTGCATTCGAGGGATAAAGAGTGAAAGTAAAAAACAAATATAATCGTAAATTCATATAATATAATTTTTTTTCGTAAAATGAAAATGCATTATATTGCGGAGTGTGGTATATCTTTTCCGAGACGCTTGAGAAGCTTATAGAAATAAAGCTTCGTCTGCATGATGGAAGTAAATTGAAAGATTGTGTAATAGTAAGTCTACGCGGTAGAAGCTACAAAAATAAGAATTTTAAATTTATTCATTAGAATTGAATGCTGATAACTCAAATAATTATTTTTATGTATAAAATACTTATGAACATTTATAAATGTAAATTAATATGAAGCAACTTGAAAAATGCATAAAAAAGATCTAAAGCACAATTGAAACTGATAATCGTTGGAGTCACAATTATAAATTTATCAAATTTTATTATAATAATCTTTATCTGTTACAAATTACTTGAGTCTCACTAAACAAGATAATTAGGTACATATTCAATTTCCATGAAATCAAAAATCTTAGTATTATTTAGAATTATTTCTATTCCTACTTTATTTAGAACGACATCTTTTCTGCGTATATATTTAAACATTCTTGTTTCAAATATTTGTATTCTTGCTTCAAAAGCTTTTATATATCTTTTGATATTGGGGATTGTATTCAAAGTTTTTGTATATCTTTGACTAAATCAAGACATTATCTTAATAAAATATACGTAAGCACAAATCTTGTTTAGTAATTATAGGCTCCTAAAATAGCAATATTGCTGTCAACCACCTTAATGACGTCATAGACGTACTTGTGTTTGGCTTATATAAACACATGACAAAGATATAATTAGACTAGATAGGTCTTGAAGTTGAATTATTGAATTTTGTGTAAGAAAATATATTATAGGGAATATTTTCACATACAATATATGTATCCAATTTGGATATGGCTTGATTTAAATTTTATAGATTAAATTGAAATTATATAAACGTTTAATTTAATTTAACATTGTACAAAGTTTTGTTTAATTTTAATGAGATATAGTACGCATTTGTCGCTTTATTTTGCGTTTTTATAATTACCTACTGTGTATTCCAACAAACGGTTTCAACTTTTCTTTCATTTACAAATAGTTAAACACACATAGTTTGTTAAAATCAAAACAAAAACAACAACATCTCAAAAATTGCAATATAAAAAAAATACAACAATTCGTGTAATATAACAACATTCTTATACGTCAACTATGTCTTTGTATTATTCGCAACTTGTCAAAATGAGCCGGAGGCTGTAGAGTGTAGAGTGTGGGGGGTCTGTCAGGAACAAAACGTTGATTCTCCTTCGCCGCGTGTTGCGTTGATAATTGGAATATGTTGTTAATTAATAGGAATGGATTCATATTGTTGTTGTAGTTTACGAATGTTTGTGACTTAATTAGTTTATCATATTTATTGTTTAACCAATTTCCGAGGAATTCTGCCTTTGCGTATTGAGTTGCAGAAGTCGACGCCGCGTTTTGCTTTGATATGATACCGAAGAAATGAAAATATTAAATATTTCATTTCTTAAAAATATGGATATTAAATTGTAAAATAAAAACATTTCAAAGCCTATATAAACACATTTAAATATTCGTTGTGAAACAAAACACATTTCATCTCCAAGTTAGTGTCTGCCCGTAACGGTTGGCTGGATGCAATAACATCCACAACATGCGTACCAATAAATACTGGAACTAACGTTATTGCATCTAGCTAAAATAAATTGGACTATTATATTAGGTCTGTGGGCTCTCGGTCTCCGCGCGCTCCGTCACGTTGGTAGCCCATAATTTATCAGTGTCGGCATCAAACTTCCTTTGACCTCGTCTTGGGCTATCTTCATCTGAAATCTATATATTTTATTCAGTAAGTAACTTGAATGGAGTAAATAGTTTTGACTTATTGAAAGTCAGGTTTGTTTTATGAAGTGGATATTTATATTAGAATTAGTAATTTATGTGTTAGCAGCCCAAAAACTTTAAGGATAATATAGATAAATCAGCTTCACGCTGTATCCCGCACAAAGCAGAGTAGGCAGAGGGAACCTAGTGTTAAGACACACCGTTACCCACTTTCCGCCGAGTTCTGGAGGCATTGGATGTTGAGTGGCGGAACTCAACGCCGCACTTTGCCTCGACATCAGAGCGAAGAAATGAAAATATAAATGTAAGTAAATATTTTATCTCCTCGAGTGGGGATCGAACCCACAACCAGTCGATTTTACAGTCACACTCTGTGCCCCTGCGCCACGACAATATAGATAGTGAAAAATAATAAAGTCTTTAATATTAAAGTGAGATTTTTCCTTTTGAAGTTAAAAATACCTGACAATATTAAATATTTTATTATACACCCACATCAGCACGAAAATCTTATTCATAAAATTTCGTTCATCTTAAAATACAATATTTAGGACAAGTGAACAAAGGCGGTCAGGTCGAGAAGGATTATAGACGTCTTTAAATCTTATCATATTCAGAGTTGTGATTGACAAAGTCGAGCAAAATACGATTGTTTGTCAAAGACTTTTATCAAGGTTCAGTAGTATTTTCTTGGTTTTGTGGAAACAACATTTGATGACACAACATGATGACATCATTTGACACAAGGATTTGACCTTAAAGTCTGCCATTTACAACTCTGCAGTTATATTTCTGCATTTGTAGGATTTGTTACGTATATATTTACAGTATTTCTCTCTTTTTTTAATTGTTTTATCAGCTTCAACATATATCCCGCATACTACAAGGTAGGCAGAGGGAACCCAATGTTAAAGCACTGCGATCTATACGTTCCGCCGAATTTTTCAAGGCATTGCGTGTTGTCTCAACGCTGAGATTGTCTTGTCTTTGTCTTGTTGCCAGCGCGAAGAAATGAAAATATTAACTAATAAAAATTAATTCCCTCGAGTGGGGATTGAACCCACAACCGACGCGTTACAGTTACACCCTTGTACCCCTATTCCACGACGGCCTCAATTCTCTTTTTGTGGTGATAATTTCTTATGAGAGGGTAAGCCGCGTCATTATGTAACTTGTAACGGCGCCAGTCTGTTTAGCTTCCTTTTCAGTCACGACTACGTCAGGCAGGCTACTCCTTTCTTACTCTAACAGGCGAATTTCAGATAGATGCTTCTATTTTTTTCTCATTTATATCGACAGTGAGCATATATCATAAATGCCAATTTTTACTTTTATAGGATTAAATGATTATACTAATAATGTACATATACAAAATTCTAATGTATGTGATGAATAAAATATATTTTATAATCAATATTTTTTTTATTAAGAAATAACCTTTCTTTAAATTATCTTATTAATATTAATATTAATAAACCTTAAGTTAACCTTAACCTAAACTTTTTTTAAGTTAAACAATTTCAGTATTTAAAAGTTCAACTTAGATTAGTTTAAGTTATCACTTTTGTCTATGTCTAGCGTCCCGAGACGCAAATATAATTTGTTTTTGTAATTGTAATCTCAATGAGATATTTCTGCGCTCGTATTAAATTCTCCTACTTTTTCCAACTTCACGCTGTATCCCGCACACACCAGGGTAGACAGAGGGAATCTAGTGTTAAGACACTCCGTTCCACATTATTATTATTTTTTTCAATTTAATCAATTGTGAAGTCATTTAGTAGTCAGTAGTTCGAAATGGCCGGACATCGTGAGTTTAATTACCATCCAGATTAAAGTTAGGTTGTAATGTGTAACGAATAATCTCCTTTTCGTTAGTTAACTACATGTATATTGTTTTATTTTAGACATTAGACGGTATTTTACAATACATTTTACGATATTACCTAAGTGTTTGCATTTTTTTTATTAACTTACTATAATCAAACAATGTTTATAGAGTACAAATATTTTAATATTGCAAAGCTATGACGATATAACACGTGAATTAGCTGATGATGGGACGTGGTTAATATCAGCTCTTACACGCTGTAGAAGGAATATTTCACAATTCTATTTTCTTCTATTTTATTCGTTCTATTTTAAGAACTACAAATACGTACAAGGAATAATCACTTAACGTTTCATTCAGATAGCATAACGGAATAATCCCATATCAAAAAAAATTGCATAAGGTTCATATTTGGACTTAGCAAGTATGACCATGTATCCGAATTTCGTAAAAAACTCAAATGGCTCCCAATTCGGACTTTGCCAGAATGCTCATATTCTTTTTCTTTTGTATAACGTTGTCTTTTCTCTGCATTCTCCTTCATATCTATATATTATTCACTATTATACGTTTTGTCCCCAAGAACTTAAATCGTTCTTTGAGGTACGAAGGATAGACAGGATGGTAAAGTATTGTAAAAAGAAGAGTGATAGTAATTGTCGTCGATCTTTACAATGAGCCACTTAAGCTGAGTACGGTATTATGTTACGAGATCAAAGTTAGAAAAGTATGAAATTTTAACGTAGCTGGATTCGAATCCGTGTCTGTCTGGATATCGTCCATGTAAAAAATACATTGAGAAAAATCTTGCAATTCTAGAATACATTCTATATCAGTAAATCTAGTAAGTCATAAAATTAATTGCTGTTCATGTAGCCTATAAGCTTGGTAATATCGACGGGTAAGCTGGTAGATTGGTTTCAACGTCGACCTTTGCAGCCAATTTCTAGCTATAATTAAAATGTTCTCGAGTGGAGAGCTTCTGCTAAACTTCTATAGGAAGTATATGAACTTTATGCAATATTTTATAACTTATATTTTATACATAATACGATGGGTGTGGGCTCGATTCCCACTAAGGAGAAGGATTGTATGACGATAATTGTCATTTTTCCGCTCAGGAATGTAAGTGCGGGCTCCTCCAATTGACACGCAATGTCTTGAATTTGGCTGGAAATTGAAGAACGGAGTGTCTTGACACTAAGTCTACTCTCTTTGACATAGTTGTTATGCGTAAAAAGGGTGAAGAAAAAAAAATTGTCACGAAGAGAACAGAAAGTACAGTCTAACGCTTTCATAAGTTCTCCGCTTACAGACTAATTCGCTGGTACCTTTACAAATTGAGGCTTCAGTGTCATTTTACATATAATCATTAATTTGAGTGACGCTGTATCTAGCCACCTATACGTCACGGATAGCGTTACCTGATCTTAAAATATTGACATGTCATTGTCTTCACTCCATGTCGTCCTTTCTACTACCCCTAATAGCATATGTGCAAAGTTACATGTTAATCGGTTGAGTAGTTTTAACGTGAAAGCGTAACAAACAAACTTACATTCACGTTTATAATATTAGATTGATACTTAGAACCGTTAGATATTTGTAATATAAAATAAACATAAACACTTTAGAGAAATTCATTTAATGTAATAAATGTAATGTTAAAAATTGTTGACAACAATATAAAAACAATTAATAAGTAATATTTTAACTTTTTTTAACTTTAACAATTGTATCTGGATATACTAAATATTAAAGTATGAACATAAATTATATTTTTAAGTAAATAACCCTATTGCGGAAGTATTGAAACAACATAAAAGCTCAGTTACTTTGCCTTGCCTTGCTTAACATATAGACTAGTGACCAGTCACCCCAGTCTACACTCTCCGCATATCTCTCCTATTTCCTTTACGATATACTCTGTATTCTAAATAAATTATCATAGTTGTCACTAATGAGCTGGCGAATGGAGTCCCTTAATGGCTTTGCAATTCAATTTCGTATAATAATTAAAATGTTCTCGGTCCATGCACATCTGATGCAAATTGTTGAACTACCCATTGACTTTGATAACAACTGTCCGTTTACACCTTTAGAACCGTTTTACATTTAAAAACAAGGAAAACACTATTTATTCATAATTTATACGTTGTAGAAAATAAAAAAAGTATTGTGTAAATTAATTTAATCGTTGGTGTTAGATACTTATCAATTTTACATAGTAAGTGACAAAGTCGTTAAGCCTAGAATATCAAAAGTAATGCGATGTCGTAAAAAAATTATGTTTGGATGCGTATGCATAATCTGATGTAAGGTAAAAGATACCATAATTATGTAGACCAGACAGATAAGACCACACGCAGTAGGTACACCACTATTACAAAATCGTATATAGATAGTACAACTCAGTCGTGCGCGCGGCCCTATGTGTGGGTAAACCTTGTACATATACAGTGACTTTGTTTGCGTGACAAGAGGTACAGTCAGGTACAAATAGTTATTTACAGGTTCTTTAAAATAAAAACAATAATTTGGTATTTTAATGTTTATTGATAAAACATTATTCTGAATTACTATTTGAAAAGTTAAATAATGAATTTTCAGATTCGCTGCTCTCACTAAGGTTAATTATGAATTCTGACTCCATCTCAAAATGTAGTATTGTTCTTCTTTCTTTTGTACATGTCGACTGGATCACTTACTAATTCCAATATATCTCTCGCATCTTTTTTCAGGAATTCATATACCTTAGCAATAGTTTCTCGAATCTAAAAGTAATACGTAAACGTTAACAAGGATATATTTTTCCGTATATAGAATCACAATAAATAAATATTATTATATTTAAATTAAATATTTACCTGACTCCTTAAACATTTTCTCTGTGAAGAACAAGACATTTTTTTTAAGGACTGTACCCGTAAGAGAAAGCGATGTAAACACGTCTTGCTAGGACGACGGCTGGCGCGTCACTGCCACACAAATGAAAGTTATATATTTACAAGCGCACCTACACATAGGGCCACGCGCACGACTGAGTTGAACTATCTATACCATATTTAAAAAATTAATATGAAAATAAATATAAAAAAACACAACTGTCTTGCTTCAATTCTTCCTATTTTTCCTTAAAAACACTTAGCCCTTTTGTCAATAAAAAAAATACTTTAAATTTATACACTAACGTTAAATATGGCAACATTAGGTGCCGCCATACAAGATCATGACAGCCGTGCATTAAGTAGATACGCGAACACGTCTTATAACTTTTAAGATACTTTGAAATTACAGCATTAGCAAAAAGTATCTAATCTCTTCATATATTTTTCATCCGAAGCCATTAATCACGGTAGCGACCACCTCGCGATAACGCAAGGCAGGCTGTTTTAAGTAATTTACGCACCAGAGACTTGTCATAAGTTGCTATGTAATCTTATTGATGCATTCACGTTTTTACTGGCAAAATACTTGAAACGATTATATCTCTTTATTTTCTTTTTTTTTCAGATTCACGCTGTATCCCACACACAGTAGGGTAGGCAGAGAGAACTTAGTGCTAACAAACTCCATTCCCCACTTTCCGCTGGATTCTAGACGCAATGCGTATTGAGTTATGGAGCTCAACACCGCGCTGTGCCTCGTTAGCAGAACGTGGAAATGAAATTATTAAATATTTGATTTCCTCAAGTGGGAATCGAATCCACGATCTGTTCCGTTTACAGACGCACGCTTATGCCCTGTTCCACAGCTGGCCTCTATTATATTTGCATTGGTTTTTATTTTCAAAATCATTGTATCATCCTGTTAAAAAAACTGTTAAAAATCACTGCTATTCATCTTGTGAGGCTCCAGTTTATTTTATATGTACGTGGTATACTTACTGTTGATATTATTTAGAAATTTTGTTTAAGCTTAAATATATTTTGAATATTAGCTATTCACGTCTAAAACCTAACGATGTCAAATTTTATCAAAACTATAATGTAAATGCTAGCTTCGTATTGTGTGTAGGTTGAGGGCCGTAGGTGTCTTTAGAAAAGTGTCGTTGGAGTCAACCACTCAATGTGGGTGTTCGCTGAACATAAAAGATTCATCAAAATTATTACGGGAAAAAAATAATTTATAAAATAAACGAGCTAAAAAATAAAATACACTTTAAAAAAGACCAGACTGTTCTCGACCGGTCCGTTTTCGTCTACTATTAAAACAAAAAAAGTAAAAAATGATGACGACGAATGAAAAATGAATGACGACGAACATTTAAATTTATATAAATAATGACAAATAATTTGTTGTTAATAGGGAGCAGAGTGTCTTAACACTACATTACTGTATGCAGGAGACAGTGTGAAGCTGATTTTTATTTTGACAAATAAATAATTTAAAAGTATCTATGTGAAACGAGCTAAAGAAAATATTGTTATATATGATTTTAATGTATTATATTAGAGATATTATGAGATATTATAATAGAGATATTATATTAGAGATATTTACTTTACGTTTATACTTTTATTACTACATTGAAAATGTTTAGGATTGAGAATTTTTAATATTATTTTTATAGGCTTAACTATGTCTGATATAACTAGTACTCGTATATCCATCTCATCTTCTATATAGCAATTTGAGATGATTAAAGTACACCGACGAACTAACAAACACAATTAGGTAACGACTAGCGGCCTGCTCGCGGCTTTGCCCGCTTGAATTACATGATTATTCATTTAAGAAATATAGATATTACAAACTGCCTTAACTATTAATTAATTGATTTGGATAAGTACTCACGATATTCTTTGTAAAATAACTTATCTAGCTCCTGTACAGTTTTTAAATTAGTAACATATATTATTAGTTAAATATATAATTGATATACAGAATATACATAGAAAGCACGTTTTTAGGTATTTTTATATAATCTATAAAATAATCAACATTTTCGGTCAAGTTCAAGTCGTACTCATGCCCCGAGAGTTCCGTACCAGTTTCATGAATGGAGATACACCAAAAGAATAACTAATTAAGTTGTAATTTTGTATCAAATTAAGTACAGATTAAAATTTGTACCTAATGGTTCTTTTCTGTGACACAAATACAATAAGTATTCAATTATTGAAAAACAATTTTAGAATTATCCTTTATACGTGCCGTATATTTTAAATTCTTAACAAATTTGGTAATTGTATATCAACGGGAAGTATCCTATAGTTATGATAGAAAATGCGACAAAAAACGAAGCATAAACCCTCATATTTCATCGTCATTTGATTGCAATGATTTAGAAGATAAATTTTTGTGCTCTAACACCCAATATTAATATCTTGTTTGTATTGTTCCATACATCTATCCAATCTAGAGATTGAATAGATGTATGCAATCGAAGATTAACGTAGGAGATAGATTATTAATATTGGGCGTAAGGGAATATAGACTTGAACATTCAGGTATTTAACCTTTAACCGATCTTTTACAAAATAGTCTTGACAGACGGACAGACGAACACAAACAGCAAAGTTATCTTATCTATAATTTTGAGGTATGTACCCTAAAATACCCTTGGCACATACATACATGCAACATACAGGTGCAATAGTGCAATGTCGGTACGTGTCGCTTGTAAGTTATGAAATAATACTGCGGGATATTTTTATAAACAGTGTCAGAGCATTTTTTCTTGAGACACAATTTTATTGAGGTTGCTCCCAAAAGTGGTTTTTTTAAACGTTTCTTAAAAAAATATTAATAACATAAACGAACGAACGGACTGAAGAACCTATTCAAAATATATCTTTGAATATTAAGTCATTCTTTATCACTGTCAATAGATATCATTGCGTATGTTTCTTTTTTTTTTCAAATATAAATATCTTTAAAACTTTAAGCACATTATTTTTTGAGAGAGTGTAGCGGTAACCTTTCCAAACTATTTTTTTTTATGCACAGCGCCATCTAAGATCCCATCGCAATTAGTAATAGCGTTACGTGTATGAAAGAGAGTATCAAGATTCGTTAGTACCTACTTAACGTCTTGACAACTTAAATACTTATATCTTTTGATAGAGTGAAGCGATTACAATTAAATAAACACTAAAACCTACCTTGATTTATTTGTAATTTTTATGTATAAAAGTTGCTTAAATTTATTGTGTACTTTTTACGAGATACGTGTTCACATAAACAGACAAACAGACAAACAGATAAACAGACAAACAGACAAACAGACAAAAATTCCAAAAATGTTGGAAATGGATTCTGTTAATTGTCCTTTAACACCCTGGCAATTTTTTTTTTTAATATTTTCAATGTACAGAAACGACTTTTCTACAGATTTATTATAAGTATAGATATAGATCGAATTGAACTTCATTGGAACGTCAGCTCTCTCAAATTGGGTTATATCGGCTTTATAATGGGGAGTGTTCGGAGAGTTTTTTAGCTGTATTCTACCATCCCAATTCTATGACTAAAAGCAGTATCATCATCTCCATCTAGGTCTTTGGTTTGGTTCTTTGGACTTGCAAATTGTGGAACCACTAGATTTGTTCCCATAAATATTTTATATATTTCTTTTTAAACATTTCTTTTCATTGTAATTACAATGGTAAAAAATGTGTTTAATATTTACGCATATTTTTTTATATCTATAATACAATTTTTTATATTTATAATTTGATACCAGAATGGACAGCATGACGATGAGTAAAAAACTGTCGTTAATGTGTCACAGAGAGATCATAGCTCGAGAGGTCTATAAAGAGTCTAAAATCAGTTGTGCTATTCATTTAAATTGTATTTGCTTAAGTTAGGTATGAGGCCAGTCGTGGCGCAGCGGCACGAGGTGTGACTGTAAAACCGACTGGTTGTGGGTTCGATCCCCACTCGAGGAGATCAAATATTTACTTAAATTTATATTTCCATTTCCTCGCTCTGGCTTAGAGGTTAAGCGCGGCGTTGAGTTCTGCCACTCAACACGCAATGCCTCCAGAATTCGGCAGAAAGTGGGGAACGGAGTGTCTTAACACTAGGTTCACTCTGCCTACCCTGCTGTGTGCGGGATACATGAAGCTGATTTGATTTGATTTTTTTTTTGCTGAAGTTACAAAATATCGCTTAAAGAATAAAATAGTTTAAATTGTTTTTAAATTAAAATTATTGTTTCTTGAAATATCTGCATTGGATTGATCTTCAGGGGCCATCATTTGTCCGCAGCGAGATTGGGCCCGAGAGCACATCGCTGACTTACGACCCTCGCTCCACTTACTTTGAACTGATTTTATTTCAAAAAGAAAATTTAAGATATGAAAATAGAATTGAAATTGCTTGAAATATTTGCATTCAAGAAATTTAGCTTCGGAATAATGGAAATAACAATGAAATATACTTACATATGTCTTTTAACTGTACAGAGCTTTAAACAAGGAATAATATAAAATGACGTTAAATTTATTCTTTTCAAATCTGTTTTCTAAGCTAAAATTATATTTCTAAACAATTTTATTTTTCTGTAAAGCAAGAAATTTCCGTTACACCACTACCTCATATCTAATCGTTCCATAAATAGTTCATTAACGATACTGTATATTGATGTCAGGTTGTGGGATAGATCCCCACTAGAGGAAATGAAATATTTATTTAAATATATATGTTCATTCCTTATCTCTCGCGTCAAGGCAAAGCGCGGCGTTGAGTTCCGCAACTCAACAGACAATGCTTCCAGAATTCGGTGGAATCTTGGAAAGGAGTATCTGAACACAAGGTTACCTCTGTCTACCCTGTTGTGTGCGTAATACAGCGTGAAGCCGATAAAAAAAATACAAAGAAATTTCTATTACGCCATGACCTCACATCTCTCCATTAATATTTCGTTAACGACGCCGTATATGATATGTCGGGCTCATTACTTTCCCTCATATTACTGGCCATAGTTCTCTAGATTTATGTTTTCAATCTCACTAGTTAGGTAGTTAGGTAGAGCGGCGCGATCACTCTCGCTAATGGGGCAATAACTACTCACGGAAGTGACCATTTGTTGTGGATTTTTTTCGCTTAAATATTTCCTGTTTTCACGCTTTGATGTTAAATTGCTAGGACAGGCAAATTGTTTCTCTTTTTGTTACGTTCACAACGCTTTGTTAGTATTTGTATTGTTTTTCGAAAAGATATCGAAATTAAAATTTCTTTTCCTCTTCGGTTGTTTTTTTCTTACCAGCTGTAAACCCTACACGTACGCTGTATCCCGAAAGTAGCAGGGTGAGCAGAGAGTATTAATTTGTACAAGTTAAATGATGATATATTATATTTCATACGATATCAAAATAGTATTAGGGTTTATGTTTACATATACCTATGAAGACTTGTGATGTAATTTATAAGAAAACAATTTCATGAATTTGAAGTTTTTAAAACATAATATCTTTACAAAAGGAATTGGATTGCAATATTTTAGTATAAAATATTAATAACTAACTAGTTGAACGCTTGCTCTACATTTATTTTTTCACCTGAATTACTTTCGTGATCTAATCTCATTATCATTTTAAATACAATTTCCAAACATTTAAAACTAAATTCAATAATATATTTATTTTTATGGAATCCGGTTGAACTTAATAATTTATATTAATATTATTATTATTATTTTATTTATCCAATTAAAATAAAAGAAACACTTTAATTAAAGTTTATCTAAATACGAGTACAACGAAATACAATTTTTGTTTTGGTACTAAAGTGAGTCAGTCAATTGTGGTGCAGGTGTAGAAGCATGTGACTGTAAATGCGACAAGTTGTGAGTTCGATTCCTACTCGAAGAAATGAAATATTTAATATTTTCATTTCTGCCATTCAACACGCAACGCCACCAGGCGTTCGACGGAATGTGGGGAACGGAGTACCTTAACAATAGGTTCTCTCTGCCTACCTTACCAGCTGCTGCATACAGCGAAAAGCTAAAATAAAAAAAAAGTGATATCGTAGCGCAATAGGACAACGTCGTAAACTCGACGGTTGTTAGTAAAATCTCATTCCCAGCTCGGTGGAATGATTATATTTAAATTATCTCAGTTTCTTGTTCGTGAAGACAAAAAGCGACGTTAAGCTCCGCTGATCAACACGCAATGTCTATAAAATGAGTTTAAAAAGTTGGGAAATGTATAATATTGCACATATATATGTATATCTATATATATACAATAATATGCAAATACATATATAACGTTAAACTATAACGTTATATAAAATTTATCCATAGGTAATAAATAATACGGTATGTTATACGAAGTATACATCCAAAAAAATATTATCAAGCATCGAAGGCACGTACAGATTTTAAATCACGGTATCAGTAGAATTACTCGAACGCGCGCGCTGACTTTGATTTTGTTCCCGGCGAGCAGATTTCAATATAATATTTCAATATTTATTTTCCTCTCTAAGGGATTAAACTTGTATAACTCTTTTTTGCTTACGTAACGATATTTATATCACGCTTTGCATCGCTTGATTTCTTTTATGGCGCAAACCTTCTTAAGCTATTCATCATATTTTACGGCTATATTTTATTGATTTATTGTTAAACTTAATATTTTTTTAGTTTCACGCGGGATAAACCCGCATGTAGTAGGATAGGCAATGGGAACCTGGGAACTTAATGTTAAGAGTTACAACACACCATTCTCTTTTCTCAATGGGAACACATCATTACTTCCGTTCCCCCTACTTTCCATCGAATTCTAAGGTTATTGCGTAATGAGTGGCGGAACTCAACGCCGTTTTCTTTCGTTACCACAGTTCCTCGCTCTGGTAACGATGCAAAGTGCAATAAAACATCTCACGATTAATAAAATATTTACATAGATATTACTTATATTATACCGGCATCTGTTTCAATTTGAATTTTTATTTTCCTAAATTTTCAAATGCTTTGAACGCCTCTGAAAGCAAGATAAACTTAAACTTTGAAACATATTGAATTAGGAACATATGATTTAACTCAGCACTTTATGAAGTTATCAGACCAGAAAAGCACTATTAGTAGTTACCTACAGTTTGTGAAGTGCAGTTTGAAGCCACATTTATCGTATATTTTAAAAGCTACAGCTTCACGCTGTATCCCGCACACAGCAGGAAAAGTAGAGGGAACCTAGTGTTAGGACACTCTGTTCCCCTCTTTTATAAATTTAAATAAATATTTAATCTCCTCGAATGGGGATCGAATCCACAACCACCCGATTTTACAGACACACTTTGCACCCCTGTGCCACTACTGGCCTAAGATTAGCTTTTGTGGAACAATTGTGCTATATTGACATATTTTAGAAAACGTAGTATAAAAAAATTATGACGAATGTAACGAGAGTCCAACTCCAACACCGCTACGATTTCTTAATTTTTCTATCCTTAGTGTATGGAGTAATACTGAAAAATATTAAAAATATTAATTAAACAGTATTCTCCCTTGACAAACGATCATTCCTCCCAATAATATATTTTGGTAGCAGAATTGTAAAATTGAGAAATTTTTTCTAATACTAATAATATAAATAAGTAAGAATTTCAACGTGAACACAAGACTACTTAAGAGATCAGTTTTGGCGCTGGGGCACAAGAGTCTGACTGTAAGCGCGACTGGTTGGGCTCGATCCCCACTCGAGGAAATGAAATATTTATTTAAATGTATATTTTCATTTCATCGTTCTGGTTTCGAGGAAAAGCGCAGCGTTATGGTCCGCCACTCAACACGTAATATCTCCAGAATTTGGCAATAATGGGAAACAGAGTATCTTAACCACTAGGTTTCCTCTTCCTAGCCTGCTGTGTGCGGGATACAACGTGAAGTGTTTTTTTTAAATTAGTGGGCAGATCCCTTAAAAAACATTGTCCTTGGTATGTACGAGTATGTGTAAAGTACACATACATACCAAGGACAAACTTTTTCAAATGAAATAATTAAAAAAATGTTATAATTTGAGTAAACACTGTGTAATATTTCCCATTTCAAGATAAAGCGCGAGCACTTTGAAACATTTACTTTCAGCCCGGTATCGCTTAGTGATGTAAATATTTAACTCACTCGTCGATATCCTCCATTGTAAACGCTGGCACGTCGTATTTTTCTATTGCCAGCCTCTCATATTTATCAACAGATCGTAATCCCACGTAATCCAGATTCCTTATGGAAAATCTGTGAAAATATTAATATGATATAAATCAGCATCACGCTCTATCCCGCACACAGTAGGGTAGGCAGAGGGAACCTAGTGTTAAGACACTCCATTCCCTACTTTCTGCCGAATTCTGGAGGCATTGCGTGTTGAGTGGCAGAACTCAACGCCGTGCTTAGCCTCGACACCAGAGTGAAGAAATGGAAATATAAATTTAAGTAAATATTTCATCTCCTCAAGTGAGAATCGAACCCACAACCAGTAGAATAGGATCATCCTGGTACTGGTGGTGTCGTAAGAGGCGACTAAAGTACGTGTGGTAGAGTCACGTCGCCAGCAATGGCAACACGCATGGGCAGACTCGACCGGATCATTACCACCTCCGGCGTTTAAAACCGGCGTGAAGTAGTGGCTTTATGCCACTGCGTTTCGCATCAGGTAATGCCGGGCTCCGGAGCCCAAACCACCTTACAGGCAGGCAACGCACCTGCAGCTCCTCTGGTGTTGCACGGGGTCGTGGGCGGCGGTGATCACTTACCATCAGGTGACCCGAACGCTCGTTTGCCTTGTCTTTTCCATAAAAAAAAAAAAAAAAATATGATATCACTTTAATTACTCCTATTTATTATATGAAGCCTAGAACTTAATATGATAAAAGAGATAAAGGCGAAAAAAGTATGCAAAAAAAGTAGCATTTTGAGCTCCATTCCCTTAAGCTACTCCGCTAGATATAAAGACTTGAGAGAAAATATTATACTAATAAAATAGATTTTATATACTTATATAGTACTCTAAGTTGTGTTGATTTTATGAGATGTCATAAAAGGAGACTGAAACTATTCCATACATTTTTGGGCCCAGAATGTAAAGATATGAAAATGGTATGATTTAATAGATTTAGGTACATCATTCCCTCCTTGAAAACTATATAAATTTTGACAATCTGAGAGCTGAGTTATTAGAGATTTGATAAAAGTGAGGTTAAGTTCGCAGCACAATTTCTTGAATATCAACTTCTATAAAATATATGATTACTGAGTTGTATAAGCATTAATGTTTATTATTTATAAATAAAACACATTTTAATGAATATTTTATTCTTCTTCTATTATCTATTATTAAAATGTCATCTAAGAGTGCAGGTGGAACTAAATTATTTTGGTATCTAGCCCAACTAAGGTATGGTATCTAATATATATAATACTCATAACATGAGCACAGCAGCCTACCATTCGTCTTCCTACAATACGATTGCAGTATTTCATAGCAATAGCTTCCCTTCCTCTACGAAAGCTGTCAACTAAAATGTAACAGAAATATATTTTCCTGCTTATATGTCGGGATTATATCACACCTCTAAGTAACCAGCTTGTGGTGGTTTTCATCGTCTAAAGGTCGTCGGACTAGGGTATTGCAGTGTCCATTGGCTATCTCACAATTCACACAGCGATTCATATCCATAGCGTGGCGGTCGTAAGATCCAAAAGATTTCATAGTCCAGTGAGGAAGCGAGGGTCGTACAAAGTAGGCAGAGTCAAAATCCGAGAAAAACAAAACAGTAGTCGTTGAAAATATCAAACAAACGGGAAAACATTCAAAATATCGATGCGTTATGACAAGAACGTAATGACAGAAGCAAATGTTTTTTTTTATGTTTTTTATTTAATGGCCTGATTTTGCGATGACAAACAGAAGCAAAAATGCAAAAAATCATTAGACAAGGTGTGATTGTCAATCAGCTGTCACATCTATGATTTTAATCGATTAAGGATCTAAATCTTATTTTTTTTCATTTTTCTCCACTTCCAGAATGTCAATTAATTTATTATTTGCTATTCTAAAAATAAAAAAAAAATTGTAATTTTTTAGATCACATCTCAA
>JAATLQ010031083.1:0-21356 GCA_013421005.1 Heliconius erato x Heliconius himera | reverse complement strand
GTTTTTTATTTAATGGCCTGATTTTGCGATGACAAACAGAAGCAAAAATGCAAAAAATCATTAGACAAGGTGTGATTGTCAATCAGCTGTCACATCTATGATTTTAATCGATTAAGGATCTAAATCTTATTTTTTTTCATTTTTCTCCACTTCCAGAATGTCAATTAATTTATTATTTGCTATTCTAAAAATAAAAAAAAAATTGTAATTTTTTAGATCACATCTCAATTCTTTACGTGACGGCCCAAAAGTTTCATTCTCCTTTCTGTTACATTTCTTCTGCCGAAGTACCTAAGTGTAATTTTGCTGCCTGAACTCGACAACATAATTGTGTCATAGTATATTACGTATATTAAAATAATAAGTCCAGAGCCAGTCGTGGCGCAGCGGCACAACGTGTGACTGAATATTCGTCTGGTTGTGGGTTCGATCCCCACTCGGTGATATGATATATTAAAATTTATATTTTCGTTTCTTCGCTCTGATGTCAAGGCAAAGCGCGGCATTTAGTTTTCCGCCACGCAACACGCAACGCCTAACGCAAAATGGGAAATGGAGAGTCTTAACACTAAATTCCCTCTGCCTACCCTGCTGGTTGCGAGCGTACAGCACGATACAGCGTGAAGCTGATTTAAAATAAAAATATAGTGCCTTCTCCTTTTTTAATGTTCCTCGATGTTAAACTTATATCTTTAATTTCTATAAACAACTAAATATTTTCAAATATTTTTAAAGTGTTATTCCACACTTAGAAAAGAAAAATACTTATTTAGAAAACGTATAAAAATTTGAACGTAACGGGACTCGAACCCGCGCCTCCTGGAAACCGACCAGGCGCTCTGACCACTAAGCCATACGTTCCACGTACGTACGTTCGTACCGACCAGGCGCACTGACGTATGGAGCGCCTGATCCGTTTTCAGGAGGCGCGGGTTCGAGTCCCGCTACGTTCAAATTTTTATACGTTTTCTAAATAAGTAACAAATAAATAGATAATTAATTATGTTTTACGGGAGTGACAAGACACCGATATAGGATACAAAAATTTTATTTTATATTTGTACTTAAGTTTGCGAGTCTGTGAATAAAAACTAATAATATTTTTATCAATATCGCGCTTTACCGACGCGACGCTACGAGGTAGTATCGTATCAATATAATAAAATTTTAGTTTAAATAATATTATATTGAGATAATACTGCCCGCGTTGTGGATGAAAGCGAGATTAGTCATCTTCGCCATTTCGCAGGTCAGCAAGCACCGTGATAAGATCCTATAAGTTTGTCACAAAAGAAAGACAAAGATACCTCGATCTCTGATATTCAACAGCGAGCTGGGCGTGTGCCTTATCTTGGGCGAGTTACTCCACACGGCAATGAGCCTTGAGTGCTATTAATAATTTGATGTTTGCTTAGAACGCTATGAATTTCAAAGAGCTCTTAACCTTAATAAGGGAAATGGGTTTCGAGGGAAATTGGATCTAGGTTAGTGAGGCTGGGAAAGGCATACTTAAGTGAAACTTCGATAAAAGTTTAATTTTTTTGATACTTATAGAATTATTTTTCTCATGTTAAAACACTGAATCACAAAATCCCTTTAATTGTATTACGATATAGGAAATGTGGTTTCGTATATATTATATATTTATAATTAAGTTCGGGAATCTGTGGGTAAAAAATAATAATATTCAAAGAACCCAATATCTAATAGTGAAATAAAACGACGAATACACCCGAATGTTCATACTTAATGACACTCGAACAAGAACTTCTCAAGTTTTCAAGAGGCTTTTTAGAGTGTTAAAAAGTTTAAATGTATTTCAGAATGGCGAAGCTCACTGGGAATAATTTGTTACGTTTTCTACATACCTTAGATAGATTCTACATACCATAGATAGTAAAATTTTACATAAAAAATGTTTTTAATATGAAATAATGCCATATTTATAAATTTTGTTGAAAAATCACTGGTGCTTAAAAAACGAAAAACTTTTAATTAATTAAAAAAATACCATGATTATTGTTATTAGTAATATTATAACTGATCTGGATACGCTTCAGTTTTCAATTAATATTTTTTGTATTTTATTCGGATTTCTAAAACGAAGAACAAATCTACTGTTCTTTATATTACACACTTTATAGTACACTAAATAAGATAAAACTAAACTTATTTTAAACGAAATTATTAGCCCTAAGTAAACGGTTAGTGAAAGTAGAAACTTTGGAGAGTCAAAACATTTAAAGAGAGCTGTTGAGACAAAAACACTCAAAAGTAGATAGGGAATAGCAGTATTTTTGTTACTAATTTAGCTCTACTCCTGAAGTTAATGGCATTGTTTGTTATTTAATCAGTAAATTCTTTGAAATGGGAGAAATTTTTAAAGGAAAACTTAATTAAATAATGTATACGTTGTACTGACTTCCTGTTGGGGTAAGTAATTGCTTCATCAAGATACGCTCCTTCAAAATTCATTCAAAAATGTCTTTGACATTTTCTTTTGTAAAGAGAATTACTATGTCTGATGAATTTTAAAATACAATAAATATAATATAACTTTTTTTTTTCAGCTTCACCCTATATTCCGCGTATAGCAAGGTAGGCAAAGGGAACCTAGTGTTTAGGCATTGCATTGCGCTTTTTACCTTGATCCCAGAGCGAAGAAATCAAAATATTAATAAATAATAATTAATACCCTCGAGTGAAAATCGAACCCACAACCGCCGTGTTGTAGTCACAGGATATTAATTTTAGTTTGATACATTTAAGCGATCTCGAGATAAATGGTCTTGACAGACAGACAGACAGGCAATAAAGTGATCTTAAAAGGGTTCCGTTTTTTTTATTTTGAGGTACGATACCCTTAAAATTGAGGTGGAATTTTAAGAGCGTTACATACACATGTACATGGCTGTGACACTAAGAGTAGCATAAATTATAATTATTTTATTAATATTCTTGACATCTGTTGCAATAAATATTCTCTGCGTACTTTTTACGATTCTCTATAGGTTTAACTTCTATCCTCTGTAATTTATTATCCTGGATGTATTATATACTACTAGTCATAAAACTTCCTCATCGATGGCCTCTAGAGAGACATTAAAACTGATACAACGATCACGCTCTTGTCTTTTTACCTGTGTTTTAAATATTTGGTTTTAAATTCATTTTAATATATTATGTTCTGCCTTGGCTATCGTCATTTTACTATACTTTAGGAGTCCTAAAATCCCAGTAGGCTAGTTTAAGTTGAGTTTTAAATATCTTTTTATTAACTACTCAAAAAAACCGTCGAGAAAACAATTTCCTTTTTTTGAGGTTTCGTACCTCAGAATGAAAAAATGGAACCCTTATAGAATTACTTTCTTTTCAGTCTAGATCATCAGTAGAGACAAATAAAAAATTTTAGTTATAAAATAAAATAAGTGCAAATAAAAATTTGTCAAACGTAATTTTTTTTTAATAAGCAAAAATTTTGAATATAAAAAAATTAGCTTCACGCTGTATCCCGCACACAGCAGGGTAGGCAGAGGGAACCTAGTGTTAAGACACTCCGTTCCCCACTTTCTGCCGAATTCTGGAGGCATTGCGTGTTGAGTGGCAGAACTCAACGCCGCGCTTAACCTCGACACCAGAGCGAAGAAATGGAAATAGAAATGGAAATATAATATTCAAATTCAGGTATTTTTATTTCAAAAAAGCAATACAATTTTATTATCATGTTTGTTAAATCATATATAAATTTATAATTAAGTTACAAACGATCTAGAAATGTTTGTAACTTTCAGTCCAATTTGCGATGTCCATTGTAATCTTCGACTGTAACACTTGAGTACCCTCAAGGGAAAAGCTCGTCGAGCAGAATTCTTAATTTAACCAAGACGTCTAAGGCCGCGAGTGATTTCCCCATTGCATTCGTATACGGCGGTTGGGAAATAAGATAGTCACAACTAATAATACTTGTGTAAGAAATTGTATGTTACATATATAAATCACATGACAGGATTTCATATAAAATATTTATTTAGAAAACGTATAAAAATTTTAACTGATAGCTGATATCTCTGAGAACGCATGGCTCAGTGGTCAGAGCGCCTGGTCGGTTTCCACGAGGTGCCGGTTCGAGTCCCGCTACGTTCAATTTTTTATACGTTTTCTAAATAAGTATTTTTGTTTCTTAAGTTTGGATTAACATTTTAAAAATGCTAAAAAAAGGATTTCATGTGATAATTAGAAATAATAGTTTGCATGTAGTCTATAATAATGTAATCTGTAAATATGAATTTCAAACATTAAAGTAAAACTATTTTTCTCCAGTTTTTTACCAATTACGCTATAGTGACGTGAAATATTACTATATAGAAGTCGATATTAATGTAACATTAATAATATTATTATATACTACGACCTTTAACCTTCCTCTTAACAAAACAAACCAGCGAGTGGTCCATGTTTGCGGTAAATAACGACTATCATAAATTGGTCCAATTTCTTGCTTGTGCGAAACAAATATGTATTTGGCATAGAAATATTGTTTTGGGACGAGAACAAACGAATCAAAGTCACTATGTAGAGACATTACTCGATTCTCATGATAAATGATCTTTATTTCGCGTAGTAAAAATATCGATAAAGATAAATATTTTTGTGATCTGTATATTATAGTACAATTTAGATATAGGTGTTCGATATGAGTTTCATATACTTGATTTATAGAATATTTTTGTGGTTTTTTTTTATTATTTTTAAATTAAGATGACCTTATTATTTTAATAAGGGTTAAAATAATAAGGTCATGTGTTTATTAACATCATCTTCAATCCCAATTTTGTACGTCTGTTCGTCTGTCAATACCATTTTATGTTGATATCGCGTGAAGATATCAAGCTGAAATTAATAATAAATTAAGGTCTACGGCACATTGAAGCACAGAAAAATCAAGGTTCTATCTGTATCTAAGGTTACCTTTTTTACCTTTTGAGGTACTTTACTTCCTAAAAAAGTGATGAATAAGTAACCTGTGTATTGTTTTTATTTTACGTTTCAGGGGAACATAAAGTCACTCAATCTACAATTATCTACGATACTATCCTTAATATTTGATGCAAAACTGATAAATATAAACAAAATTGGATAAAATTGACGCATACATATCATTTATTACAATTATGTTTTCTAATAAAATTACTGTAATATTAAAAAATCCATGCAATCATTTAATGTATCTAAACTGAGCTTATTGTGTACTCAATTTTCAAATAAACAAGCGCACGCTAAGTTACATGTCACACATTGTTTATCTTTCAAATGCAGACGAAACGGAAAGTGAGTGACGGAACTAAACTAGGCGTTAACAAATAAAATTTTCTGGCCAAAATTTCTCTCTCTCTCTCTCTCTCTCTTCAACGTATAGTCAACATTTTAATAAAGTAGTTATTTCTAGAATACAATACTATAAAAATATAAAATTAAATAGCAATTATACTATATTACTTTTAGTGCAATAGGTGGTATTCCACACCATTCAATTTCGGGCCCTACTTACCAACACGCATTTAAATCTAATATAAAGCTAGAATGACCAGTAGATGTTACTCGCGTCCTCACATGTAAGAACTAGAATATAGCTCATTAAAAAAATCAAAGTATGGAGAACGGAATAACTTAACACTAGGTTCCCTCTGCCTACCCTGCAACAACTCTTTTGGTTTTAGTACCCGCTTAGTTAGGTTAAGTTAGAACTCGCACACAACGATACTAAAACCAAACGAGTTGATGGACAACAAGACCTTAACTCCGGTTTCAGCCATTTAATATTAAAATGGTTGTATATCAGATTAAATAAAAAATTACTAAACAAAATCTCAAATTCTAGTAAAATTATATTTTAAAACTTTTGCTGTAATAGTAGTGCGCATTCCCGTGTCGCATTTAGTTTAGCTGCTTGCAGACTTTCCAAGAATATAGAAAGTATTTATTCTATTTTCTGTTAAGTTTTAATTAAGCTCGAACTTTAAATAAGAAATTGCTGCGGTATATATAATTAAAAAGAGCGACAAATGCTTTTAAGGATTTCTATATAATTTTATTTTTTTAATAATAATTATTAAGAAGTTTTTTAAATAGACTTTATAATTGTGTAATCTTTAAATTTCATATAAAAATTAATTTAACTTAAATATAGTATTTTAAAAACTTTTAAAAACAATGATGTTAATTGCCTATATCTTTCTTTTATAACTTTTTTAAGGGTACCATCATACCTTAAAAGGATAAAACCGATATATAGAATAAGATTAGGCACTTTGTTTTTCGTCTATTTCGAGATCAAGAGATCACGTGGGGGTATCAAATTGAAATTTAATTTAAGCAATCAAGTCTACACTCCCTGTGAGCATAGAAAAAAGGGAAGCTTTTAAATCAAAAGATAATAGTATTTATGCTATATTTTATATGAAATCCACCGCGGTATCGAAACCTATAGGTCCCTTAGACAGTTAAGGAATTTGAAGTGATTATTTACAATACAAATAGACCATCAATAACAAATCCAACCATCCATTATTTTATATAAATAAAAAAATAATATAACATCGATTTTTCTCAAGCATTAAAATTTTATAGAGTCTGCAAATAAAGACATAGACTATGAAATCTTCAGTTTCATCATTAAAATTCATACTCTCAACATATCTCGAATATCGTTAAGTTTTATATCTGGTAAATATTATTTTGCTTGAAAAGTAGTTCTGCCACAGTCAATACTTTAGGCGGCGCTGGCTCGGTGCCAACCCCTATTTCTGTAATTCCAACCATTAAAGGTTTATTTGCCTCAAAGTTATAATTTATCTCCTGAAACCATATCTGAATACCGACTGTAATACTGGCTTTATATGAATATGGAACTTCTATGTTATTTATTTCTCTTGCATACTGGGTCTGTTATCCATTTTTACTAACCGACTGTACCTATTTAAATTATAACATTTAACATTATACTGATAATATTTAGGTACAAAGTATACAAAGTGAGGCCAGTAGTGGCGCAGCGGCACGAAGTGTGACTGTAAAATCGACTGGTTGTGGGTTCGATCCCCACTCGAGGAGATGAAATATTTACTTAAATTTATATTTCCATTTTCTTCGCTCTGGTGTTGAGGTTAAGCGTGGCCTTGAGTTCTGGCACTCAACACGCAATGCCTCCAGAATTCGGCAGAAAGTGGGGAACGGAGTGTCTTAACACTAGGTTCCCTCTGCCTACCCTGCTGTATGCGGGATACAGCGTGAAGCTGATTTTTATTTATATTTAGGTACAATCATAGACATAAATGTTACGAATAATTTGCGAGTGTGATTTGAACTCACGACCTTTGCTATTATTTTAAGCAATGCGCTGCAAACGAGGAGAATCTTCTTCTTCATATCCTATAATATTTTACAAAATTTTCTAAAAGAAAATTTTATTGAAAGGTAAGTAAAGTATGCATATATCATTTGAATTTCCATTGAACTGTTCTCTGAAACGTGATCGTGGGTCTCTCGACTCATTGGAGCGTTAGCTCGAAAAGCGCGTTATTGTTCCCTCTACATATCACCTTCCTGGGATTTGAGTTTTAATATGACGATCGTGAAATGCTGTATGGGAAATGGAAAAAATATTCTTTCTAATGTTATTTTCTTTATGTATTTAGGTGTTTTAGTTTTAGTGTTGAAATAAGAATTAGATTTTTGCTGGAGCACGTCGATTATATTATTAACTAATAATTTAAAAATAATCATATTACGTGTTGATGATCATAAAAACGTATCGTTGATTAAGACACACAGACCAAACGGATTTTTGAATAATGAAGTCAAACAGATCTTTAATATGGATGGACGTGCAATAATTTATTATGACTTATTACATTTTTGTGCTTGAGGATATTAAATTTTATTACATAAAATGAGTGCTTCGAGTCGTCAGGAGGAATAAATTTTATATATGACCTGATTTATTACTATACTATGAGGCCGGTCGTGGCGCAGCGGCACGAGGTGTGACTGCAAAACCGACTGGTTGTGGGTTCGATCCCCACTCGAGGAGATGAAATATTTACTTAAATTTATATTTCCATTTCTTCGCTCTGGTGTCGAGGTTAAGCGCGGCGTTGAGTTCTGCCACTCAACACGCAATGCCTCCAGAATTCGGCAGAAAGTGGGGAACGGAGTGTCTTAACACAAGGTTCCCTCTGCCTACCCTGCTGTGTGCGGGATACAGCGTGAAGCTAATTTAATTTAATTTTTAATTTTTGAATCTCTAAAAGATCTTGGATTACTTACGATCACTACGAAAGAGTTCTAACTATATTAGACGTATCACGAGCCATACTAAAATATTAAAATTATTATTTAAATATTTTATTGAGTGTAGGGTGGGATGTCAGTTACACTATCTTTAAACTTTTATACAGTGCGTCGCACTGTATCCTGCCCATTTCAGGGTGGGCTGAGGAACCTGGGAACCTAAAGTTCAAGCACTCCGTTCCCTTTAAGACACTTCCGATCTTCACTTACCACATTTTTTCCACTTTAAAATATTAACAGCAATACAAAAACCAATTTCATAGAACAGAGGGTTATAGACAAAATTCCCGTAGTCACGCTAGATAAGGCGATCGGTCGATAGGGAGATGATTAATACTGTTTTTTGCAGGTATATTCTGGTGTAGTCCAGATTGTAGATGTTGGAAACCATTTTGATCTTTTTTCATATAACAGTTATAAATTCTAAGTTAAATTATGAACATGAGATCAGTGGTGGCGCACGATTACAAACATGTGACTGTAAACGTAACAGGTTGTGGGTTCGCATCCCACTCGAGAAAATAAATAAAATATTTAATATTTTCATTCCTTCGCTCTGGTGTCGAGTCAAAGCGCGGCGGTCAGTTCCGCCACTCACTCAATGTGTCCAGGAGGACTACCCTACTACATACGGGATAAAGCGTGAAGTTGAAAAAAAAAAGTATATCATATAGGACAATGAAGAAATAGTAATGGAACATGAATACATGATTTTTTAAACTTGTTTGTTTGTGAGAAGACGTGATACACGTACGTGTATAAACAACACGCACGTTTATCACGTCTTCTACTTAATGGATTTCGATGAAAGTTCTTTTGTTGTATAGTTATAAGACCTAGGCAGGATCTAAGAATTGATTTTGAAGACATGCATGTCTGATGTAAAATCATAGTAGTCCAGCTATCAATAAACTATAAAAGTAATCAAATGCTGTTTTAACAACTAATATTGTTGAGTGTGGGCATTTTACTTATATCTTTATGTAGGTTATCATTCAATACTGCGAGTTCTGAAACATCTGATTTAGATTCATAATAGCTTAATTGCAATGTAAGAAATAACGAAATGCTGCTGTAACGAAAGTTGAGGTTGAAAGATTAAAAGAATATATAATAGTTAAAAAAAATTAGAGCGGTAATCAAAATAATTAACACGATTGTGAATCGAACCTGCAACCACCACGTTTACACGCTTACACTGCCCCATTGCACGACGGCCTTAATAATAAATTCTTTATTATAGTATTACTAGCTGGGATTCCCTTGGTTACATTTTATATAAAAATGGGTAAAAGAGGGTGATATATTAGACCACTTTGACTTCGTCAACCATTTGTTAGTACTAAGTGGGCAGATCTTAGAATATATTGTAAAATTAGTTCTGGCTATTTATTTTGAAGAAGTGGAAGTGGAGTGGAAAAGTGGAAGGAATATAAGATAGAGGCTGTAGTGGCGCAGCGTCACAGTCTTTGATTGTAAACGCGACGGTTGTGGGTTCGATTCACAGTAGGGAAGTTTATGTAACAAGGCAAACTGCAGCGTTGAGTTCCGCTTCTCACTAAACAATGTTTGATAATTCTGCGGTGCGTGGTAAGCTTTGTGTCTCAATACCAGGTTCCTAATGCCTACGTCTTTTTATGTGGGATATACCAAATTTTTAAATAAATGGTGAGTGGCAAAGTTAAACACTGCGCTTTCTCCTGTGACTAGAACGCCAAAATGAAAATAATTCATTCCCCCGAATGGAAATCGAATCCAAACACGACCATATCTACAATCTCACGCTTGTGCTCTCTACAATAATTTATATAAAAACCTACCAAACTATTGTTTCAAAAGAATATACCAGAATAACTCCAACGTAACGCAATTTCCCGTAAATTACGGTAACGTCTAAGGGCGGAAGCTTTTAAAAGATCTTTTTGATCGGACAGCCGTTTCGAAGCTTCGATCATCGGCTACGAGCTTACTTTTATTTTGAGATATGATTATTGTTATAGTCCAATGGCGTTTGATGTGGATGACATGATTCTAATTTGTGGAGGTCATGGCCCTATGGATCAGCATCTGAGTATATAGGACGATGATTGTAGGTTCGACGCTCATTTGCGGGTATCACTATATTATATATATTTTTGAGTTTCATGCTTTGTACCGCACATAATCCTGCTATGTGATGCAGCGAGAACCTGGGAATATAGTGCTAAGACACTCCGTTCCTATTAAAACTATCCAATCCATCTAGTTAAAGGCCTATTGCTATCACCTCCCAGCTCTAGCAAGCATGAAGAGCAGTAACAATAGCCAGCTCCTAGTGTATCTCGAGGATCATTGATTGATCCTATACAGGGCCCAGGTTCGGCCTCATATGAGTACTGTTCTCATATCTTTGCTTGTGCACTCCAATATCAGCTTAAACTGTTTGATCGTATACAACGTAGAGCCGTTTGAATCATTGGGGACCCAATGATCTGTGAAAGGCTTAACATTCTGGCTTTGCATAGAGACGAGATCCTCGATGTCCGTTCTCTACCGCATTTATCATGAGGAGTGTTCTGAAAAACTGTTTGACTTGTTACCTATCGCCGAATTTTACAACAATTCGTCACAGGCTAAAATATCATCCAGAATGTGCTATTTCGTAGGAATTTCCTTCCACGCGCCACAGAACTGTGGAATGGTCTAACTGCGGCAGTGTTTCCAAGTCGATATGACATGGGTACCTTAAAGGCCGGCAACACACCTATAGCTTCTCTAGTGTTGCAAGTGGTCGTGGGCGGCGGTGATCGCTTACCATCAGGTGATCCGATTTCGTTTGCCTTGTCTTTTCCATAGTAATAAAAAATAAGCATAAAAAAAAACTAACACAATTCCGCGCCCCACTTTCCGCCGAATCATAGAAGCGTTGTGTGTTGAGTGGTGGAATTTTACACCACTTATTATTACCAGAAAGAGAAAATGAAAATATATTCCTTTAGTGGGAATCAAACCCAAGACCGTTGTACCGTTGCGCCACGATTGACTTCAATATTTCAATTTACTTAAATTTGTTCGATTTATTAGACAATATAAGAAAATTAAGTTACACCAATCTCCACCCTATGTCTAGAAAATAGCTATCTCTGTTTACCCTGCTCTGCGGGAAAAAAGCGTGAAACTATATTGTATTCTAATTTAGAGGCATTGCGTGGTATCGGGATCCAAAGCTACATTTTTAGATAAAAACATTTCACAAAATAACATTGAAATGGCGGAACTCAGAGGCGCGTTTTGTCTAAATTGGAATGGAATGGATAGTATAAAATTCAAATACGATTTACTCATATATGAATTTGTTCTATCTGTGCATTTCATACAAAAGCCAATGTTATAGTAATTATCTGTCACATACGATTAACGAGATATGTTTCAACTGTACCAATGTAAAAATTTAACACGACGATTGTGGGTTCGATTCTCATTGGAGGGAATTATTATATTTAACTTATTGTTATTTCCACGCTCTGGTAAGTATACGCACAATGTCTCAAAAATGACTGGAAATTGAAAAATGGAGTGTCTTAATACTAGATTCTATATGCTATGCTATAATATAATATATTAAAGATATTTGTAAAAACAGAAACCCCGACTGCATCAAACTAAACAGAAAATAAACAAGCTCAATAGTTTATTAGCATTAACAGTCGGGACCTATTTAAATTATACGGGGTGCCTGGTAAAGATTTTATTGATTGAAGAATTACTTATAGGTCCCGACTGTTAATCCTAATAAACTATTGAGCTTGTTTATTTTCTGTTTAGTTTGATGCAGTCGGGGTTTTTGTTTTTACAAATATTTTTTTGTTTTTAATTTTTTTGTTAGAATTTATTATGGTAATGATAATCATGATATACTTTTTTGAAATCCTGAAATTGAGCTCTTGAGTTTGATATCCATATTGTAGTATTCGAACCAAAAAATTTTTTTTTCACTCAGTCCAATGGCGCCCCACAGCCGCCATGATTGTTTTCATTTAACGTAACCTATCTAAGAACACTTGGGTTGCTAATACGAATCTAACGATACCTCAAATATGTAAATCCGTTCAGCGGTTCTGGAGATACGAGGTAATAAAAAATATTACATACATACAAGATACGCGCGAAAAACATAACCCTTCCTTAGCAGTCGGGAAATACGAACAAAATCACACGATTTCGCTAGTTTCATACAAATTGATTCAATTCAAAATGTTTGATGTTGTAGAATTTCGTACTCAGAAACTATTAAGTTTAATGGTAAGACGTTGTTGATGCCAAGTAAGATTTCTAAGCACATTGTTTCGTTAATTACTATAGCAGCTTATATTAGAGACGTATGAATATTTTAAGTATCGTCTAAATAAATTATGACGCGGTTTTATATAACATAAGTTTTTTGGAGGTGAATGGAAATGTCGAAGAGTTCTATGACCGCTGGTACATTGGGCTACATTAGAGTGATGTAATATAGCACTAAATGGATCGGCCCACAAGGAAGAAGAAAAGTGGGCAGGCCACAAAACAATGTGTCCATGGCAGGGAAAAACTGGATAAGACTAGCACAGGATAGAGAAGCATGGAGGAAAATGGATACTCACCAAGAGGTTTCGTATAATTAAAGCTAAAATATAAATAAAAAGAAACTTATATATAAAAGCAAAAAAAAAGAATAAAAGACCCAAACAAAACAAAGAAATATATAATAATAATAACACGGGAAAAAAAGGAAAAAAATATAATTAAAAGTAAATTTTACTGTAAGCTTTATTTTGTAAATTCGATCAAATTAGTTCATATGTTTATAGGAAAATAAAAAGATTTATTATTATTATTATTTAAAGAAATTTAATATTTCTCCCATTTCTGGGGATCCTCTTCCTAATGCGGACTTTTGTCAAACAGAAAGTTTCATATGATGTGCTTATTGGTATGATAAAAATTATTATTATTATTAATACAATCTACATCGAGGAAGGTTTCTAGATAAGTGGACTATCTTTTTTTTTTTTAATTAAAAAAAAATAATTAAATCCCCGCACACAGCAGGGTAGGCAGAGGTAACCTAGTGTTGAGACACTCTGTTCCCCACTTTCTGCCGCATTCTGGAGGTATTAGGTGTTGAGTGGCAGAACTCAACGCCACGCTTAACCTCGACACCAGAGCGAAGAAATGGAAATATAAATTTAAGAAAATATTTCATCTCCTTGAGTGGGGATCGAACCCACAACCAGTCGATCTTACAGTTACACCTCGTGCCGCTGCGCCACGACTGGCCTTTATATTGTTATTTATTTTTTCAATTGTTCTATTACAAACACTTTTGAATGGGAAATTTGCACAGAAATGTCAATAGTTTATTAAAAATTAATAGTGTGGAGGTGTTGTGATGTATTTATTTTTGAAGGTAATCGGTTCGATTCTTACTGTCATGAATATGATCATCATTCATTTTGGGCTTATATTTCAACAATAACGAAATTAATATAATAGTGATAAATTTACTTTCAAGATAGATAATTATTAGATATGTATTGAGTGCCCCGAAAGATACAATCGATCATTATTTCGCCATAGCTAGCATAGGATATATTAAATGAGGCCCCAAACGGCGTCATGGGTTTTATGTGATTCGACATTCAGTCCAGAGTTCTTACTTATGGCAAATAAATATTTCCTTATAAATAACGATGAAGAATTATGGGTTTGTTTAGTATGTTAGTGAGTGTGAAATTAATGATTTTTTGTCTTTACGCTGTATCCTGCATTTAGCGGGGTAGGCAAAGGGATATTGAGACACTCCGCTCGGGATATCCGTAGTATCCTACCACTCGGTTCCCATTACCTTACCCGCTAAGAGGGAATAAGCGTGAAGCTGATTTTCTTATAAAGAGAAAATCCCGCTATATTATTAACAGGCTTTCAAGCCATCATTCCCTCGAGACATCAAAATTAATTGCACGGGAATTGAATACAGAATCATTAAACCAATACGCAAAGCTAGATAATGAGATTTGATCAAACGGGTGACTCAATCACTATTTCAAATTATAATTCTAATCAATCGGTTGAAAGAAACGACTGTGGTAATAAAAGATGTCTTTCGTTTTCCGCTTAAAGTGAACCTTGCTTCACTGTAGACTACCGATGACAATTTATTTATATAAAATTAGTAGTAGTAATATTTTTTATTCGAAGCTGAATCGTGCCGCTGCACGAGGTGTGACTGTAAAACCGACTGGTTGTGGGTTCGAGGAGATGAAATATTTATTTAAATTTATATTTCCATTTCTTCGCTCTGGTGTCGAGGTTAAGGGCGGCGTTGAGTCCTGCCACTCACACGCAATGCCTTCAGAATTCGGCAGAAAGTGGGGAACGGAGTGTCTTAACACTAGGTTCCCTCTGCCTACGCTGCTGTGTGCGGGGTACAGCGTGATGCTGATTTAATTATTTTTTTTTATATTTTTTATTCTTGGTAGAGTAGTAACAGTTTAAAAACGTAAAAATATTTGCATAACTAAATAAAGGTTTTATCTTTTTTCCCGCATATCAAGGTAGGCAGAGGGAACCTAGTGTTAATACACTACATGTCCCAATTTATGTCAATTTCAGATATATTCCGTATGTGGCTGAACTCAAAGTCACGCTTTGTCTTGTTATCAGAGCGGAGGAATGTAAACCTTTAATTTTTCTGAATGGGAATCAAATTTATAACCGTCCGGTTTACAGTCAAACGCTGTGCATCTTCTCCAATAAGGCCTTAATAAATTTATACAAATATATAAATTTAAATAAAATAAATTTTTAAATAATAAAAACAAAACACTTCTAATATTATAATATGGTAGACAGCGAGAGAGAATTAGAACACTTCACGTCATATATTTCATAAAAATGTTGCTGAGTGACTGAACTCTACGCTCGCGTTTTTAAAATAAACGAACACATATTATATAAATAAACATTTTCGAAAGTGGGGATCGAACCCATAACCCATAACGTATATTATAACACGAATTTTATATAAAAA
Source organism: Heliconius erato x Heliconius himera (assembly GCA_013421005.1). Classification (NCBI taxonomy): domain Eukaryota; kingdom Metazoa; phylum Arthropoda; class Insecta; order Lepidoptera; family Nymphalidae; genus Heliconius; species Heliconius erato x Heliconius himera. The sequence goes on along the minus strand of JAATLQ010031083.1, from coordinate 5,956 downwards.
AGAAACACCCAACTAAGATAGGACAATGTAGAAAAACATTGATGAAAATGTGTCGTAATGCCTCTCAATCTTTTCAATTTCCTTTAGTAGTTGAGCTTCCTTTATCCAAGGAAAATATACGTATGTAATATGTTTCACAAAATAAATTTCTAGTTGAATTTACATCAATAAATATTTATATATTCGAAATTATATATTCGAATTTTGCTCCATCGTCAGACCAGCTCGACGGTGCTATATTATTGCACTTTAACTATATAATATTGCTAGCGGCTTCGCCTGCTTGAACTATACGAATATTTATTAAATATATTTTATGACAATAGATTAACTAAAAAAAAGATTAATAGGTAATAAGGATAACAGGAGATAGAGAGATAGAGCTACTTTCGAATTTGTAATATAAATATGGATATATTATGAGGACTGTAGAGGCGTCAGGGTACAAGCGTGATGTAAGTACGATAGGTTGTGGGCTTGATTCCCATTCGCAGAAATGAAATATTTAATATTTTCATTGGAGTTGCCTCGATACCAGAGTTCCCTCTAGAAAAGCTACATCTGACTGTCAAGTTTCATGATCATGCAATTGTTCCAAGTGAATTAACTTTACTTTCTTAGATTTTATTATTACACTATGTTACAAAGTCATATACTTACACGTCGACCTAAGAAAAGTATGTCGATAACAAATCATCTATAAAGAGAATAAAAAACCCGTCTTCTTTATATAAATCCCACGACGTAATATTTATCAAAATTAGTACATTGGTTTAACAGTTACAAGGGAACAAACAAACGGTCGTATTAATCCGTACATATGAAACATAAACTAAAAACATAACTCTACTTTTGGGCTTCTCCACAGTTGATTAAAAAGATATTTGCCCATTTCCAACGCACGAAGCTGCAAATACCTCTAATATTATATTCAGCACACAACTCTCAATATCATTATCTAAGTAGATATGTAAATCTAACCAAGTTAAGCAAATTAACAGAACATGTCAACTTGAGTGGGGTGCCTCAGCTTATTGTTTGTAATTTACCAGCATGACAGGCTATTATTGGAAGTAGCTCAGATGTCATCACGAGATTGTATTACTCCCATACAACTTATTACATGTGTGTGTTGTATGAAGAGTATGGGTTATTAATTAATAGTTTAATATGTATTGCTATGTACAATCTTAAACCAGATTTCCACCGCTAAAGAGAGATAAGCTGAGGCCAGCCGTGGCGCAGCGGCACCAATTGTGACTGTAAAATCGACTGGTTGTGGGTTCGATCCCCACTCGAGGAGATGAAATATTTACTTAAATTTATATTTCCATTTCTTCGCTCTGGTGTCAAGGCTAAGCGCGGCGTTGAGTTCTGTCACTCAACTCACAATGCCTTCAGAATTCGGCAGAAAGTGGGGACCGATGTGTCTTAACACTAGGTTCCCTCTGTCTACACTGCTGTGTGCGGTATACAGCGTGAAGCTGATTTGATTTCATTTGATTTTTATCCAGCACGAAAAAATAAAAGTAAAGCAAACACAAAGTAGGTATTTCTTATACTATAATTCCTGAAATTCAAAGTTTGACGCACACCGGCCCTCAGTGCGAAGGCCTTCCCTGAAGTAGCGTGCTACATTCACAATACATAAATACCGACGAAATCTTCGGCATTAACATAAAACATTGTTATTAAATGGAACGAAAGAATTCGTGTCGACATTCTGACGTTTCCAAATGAATTATAATACGTTGTGCCATTTTTTAAGCGCCTCATTTTCATATGGATATTTGATCGTAAAATTGTTTAAAGGTCGTTGTAGTGTGACGTCAGGTGGCGGTGGGAAGCACGCAATGTTTATAAAAACTAACGGGAAGTGGTCTGTGTGAAGTTAAATATTTTTTTAGGAAAAAGGAAGGAATACTAAGTGTTAAGACACTCCATTCACCATGCACCGATCAATTTTCGAAACATTGCATGCTTAGTGGTGAAACTCAATGCTTTATCTGCTTTGTCTTAGTGGGAATTAAACAGTCAGTCACTTAACAGTCAGATTTTATCTCGCAGTGCTACGAGGTCTATTATTTGCAAAGTTAAATATGTTCTTTAATTTTATAATCATAAAAAAGCTGACTTTCCAAAAATATTACATTTACACATGGGTAGATATTTATAGTTTATTAAGATATCTGGTGAAAAAAAATAAAAATCTCTAAATGTACTTGGGAAATGTCTATATTTGAAAAAAATATCACAAATTTTCAAGCTGTAGATATCTAAACTCTCCTATTAAACTTAAATGTAAATTAGGCCCAGTCTTATGTACTAATAATAATAGATTTTCTAGTCGACGACTTAAAAAAAATAAAATATTGAGTCTGTACAACTTAAAACATCTTTTAGGTTTAAGCCCTTAAAAGAACATTTCAGCGTATAAAATGAACTGACGAATACAAGCTATTTTCTATATTAGGCCTATTTTTTCGATCCTCATATATTTTACGAGGTTGTAAACTGTTGTCAAAACACCGTCGACGTATACCCCAAGGAATTTGTAAGCGACTTAGGGACAGGCATAAAAACTATTTATATATTATATACATTCTATGAGGCCAGTCGTGGTATCGTCGTACAACCGTGGTACTGTAAACGCGAAAGATTGTGGGTTCGATTTTTACTTGAGGAAATGAAATATAATATTTTCAAAGGGAGTTCCGCTACTCAACATGCCTCAGAATGCGGCGGAAAGTGGCGAACGGACGTTTTTTTATTGGGAATGGAATGTTTTAACACTGGGTGCCCATTTACCGTGAAGTTAAAAAAATCTGCTAGTTATCGTCCACAACTTCTTTAGTCAGGTTTAATAGAATTCTATAAAAAACCTATTAAAGTCGGACACTTATATCCTGATGCAGTTTTGCTTTAATAAAAAACAACCAGCTTCGCCTATTTAATAATAACCTGCTTGTGGTAAGCCACTCCGTTACCCACTGTCCTATTTTTAACATATTGTATCTTGAGTGGTGGAAGTCAATGCATTTTGTCTATCAAAGTGGTAAATAATAAACGAAATACGAATTATTTTAGAAGTTACTTTAAAATTTGCAAAAGGAAAATGTCAGAGATCGAAATCCCTTAGAAATAAAACGGCTAATTCGGAAAGAAAACAACAATCCGATTTCGGGTGCTTGTATCAGAATAACGCTTTTAATGGGTTCTCCATGTTTCATCCAGTTGATCCTGTCATGTCTCCCGTCTCTTAGAAAATATTTAAAAAAAAAATATTTTTATTAACTTTAAAGTATTGACTACGTCTGTCCATAAGCACGACGGTTGTGGGTTCGATTTCCACTTAGGGTTTTAAATTATTTTCATTTTACCCATTCTGGCAGAGCACCACCCAAAACGTAATGTGTCAAAAACAAGTGGAAAACGGAGAACCGAGTGTTCTAAGATTATGTTAAGGGAGAATTCAAACTGTAGTACCGGTCACAGTTCATTCTCGGTCTAGGTTTCAGTTTGTTCAAAATATTCTTAGATGAGAAACAATGGGAGTATTATACTGATTTAGAAAATGTATAAAAATTTGAACATAGCGGGACTCGAACCCGCGCCTACTGGAAACTGGTCGGTTTCCAAGAGGTGCGGGTTTTTTAAAGTATGTTTATTTCGTAAGTGTGGATTAACACTTTAAAAATGTTAAAAATTTGAGTATTAATACAAGTAAGAGTTCTTAGCTAAGAATATTTCTCAAACAAAAATATGGGATCGGACCGAGAATGAACTGTTCCTATTATTATAGCGTAAATCCTCCCAAGCTCTGCTCACTCTGCCATATTCAGTATATAGCTTGAAGTTAAAACAAAAAACTTTAGTTTTAACTTATTATATTTAATGTCGTCGAAGCGCAATTTGGACATGCTTGGTTGGGCACTAAAGTTGAGACTTTTATGGAATTTATCTTTATAACATTTTCTTCAGGTCATCTTAGTGAAGTGGAACAGTATCTGAATGCAAATGTGATGGTTGTAGGTTTATTTTCCACTTACGGGAATAAACTATTTTCGTTTTCCCGCTTTGATAAGACAAAACTCAGCTTTTTGGTTTCACGTTGTATTCCGCATGTAGCAGAGTAGGCAGGGGAAGCCTAGTGATAAGACACTCCCCTCCCCATTTTTTGTGTTTTTATTTTGCCTTGATACCTGAGAGAAAAAAATCAATTTATTTCTTCGAGTGGAGAAAATCAACAGTGTTGATTTTCGCTATTTGAATTTGGAAAAAGTAGATAACGAAGCGTACAGTATGCTGCTTATCCTCCTACGCGCGATAAATCTTCAAGCTGAGAACAAACATATCTACGGTCTCGATATACTAAGTTCTTTGATCTTTCACCATGTAAAATACGCAAGTTTAGTAAACCTCAAGAATGTTAAAAAAAATTTTTTTTGCAACATATTTTTGATTATAGCTATTAACTTTAAGACTCATATTTAAGTTTATCTATATATATATATAAAAGGACATGTACCTGACTGACTGAGGTAAGACGTACGCACAGCCGTAACCGCTAATGGTAGAAACGTGAAATTTGGATAGATGTTTATTTTCATAATCTGGACATCCACTAAGAAGGGATTTTCAAAAATTTTAACCCTAAAGGAGTGAAAGAGGGGTTGAAAGTTTGTATGTTTTTTTTTTAAATCGGCACCAATTTTTATAAAAATTTAAAATTCAGACTTTTAAAAATATTTAATTGAAGACGTGTTTCATAGTTTTTTAGAATTCACCCCTTAAGGGTTCAAATAAGAAATTGAAAGTTTATATGGAAAAATCTTTAAATCGCCACCGATTTTTATAAAAAATCAGACTGTTAAAAATATTTTATTGAACACGTGTTTCGTGGTTTTTTTAGAATTCACCCCTAAGGGTGCAAATAAGCGGGCGAAGCTGCGCGCGCCCACTAGTCATAAATGAAACAGAACATTAATATTCATTAGAATGGCCATTATTTATTCAAATGAATATTCAAACTATTATCGCACTGTAATATTATTTCTAGAAAAAAAAAAGTTTACTCCATGACGTCACAACACATGCTGTAACATTTCCTAACGACGCCGGAGACTTCAAGTCTACTATAAGTTTTCAACTACCCTCAATATCTTGAACACTCTCAAAACTTTGTATCGGGCCTCGACACTGTCTTGTGTTCGACACTTCAAGACTACAATTCTAATATAATCATTATACTAGAACATCTTGATGTATGTTTGGCCTAATTCTATTAATTAAACAAATATAGGTCGTCGGAGCCACATGCCTATGATTGTATTCGCGAATGGTTATGAGTTCGACTCCAACTCGGATAATTAAATATTTAAAATTGCCTTGCTTTATTTAAAATTGTTTGCTCTGGTAACGAGGTAAACCGCGGCTTAGAGTTCCGCCACTCAACACGCAATGCTTCCAGAATTCGATGTTTAGTGGGGAACGGGTGTGTTTTAATAGGAACGGTATGTCTTAACGATAGTTTCCCAGGTTCCCTCTGCCTACCCCGCTAAAAGAAACTCACCCGCAACTTTGATTGCTGAACTTAAATGGCAAAATGAGAAAATCATGTCTTTTCCGTCCCCGAAGAAATTTCGAGAAATCTTCATTTAGTTTTCCTCTGTACTTCCTAATATCGCTTAAAAACCAAATTTCAAGTTTTTAATTTAATACTATTAGGTGGAGATCCCATCGTTTAAAACTGTAGGGATTAGATTTTCTAATGAAACTTATATTTAAGAATGATACATGATAGTAGAATAGATTACACTAGGGTTGCCCAAAAAAATCCTGCCGCAATCACCTTTAATTAATGTTTTTCGTAACTCGTTTTTGGAGAAAATTGCACTCATATGTTTTTTATGTGAATCGCACATCATTTGAAAGAAAATCGCATAAGGAATTGGAA
>JAATLQ010031082.1:0-10226 GCA_013421005.1 Heliconius erato x Heliconius himera | reverse complement strand
AAATTTGAATATACCCATTATAAATATTTCAAAATAAGTATTCCAGAAAGTCTTGATAACTGAAATTATTCATGACCAATGCATGTCATATATCTTTAAACGTGTGAAATATCATGGTGTCAAATATCTTTAAATTATCACCCGTATAAGTAAATACTCTATTGGAAGAACTAATATCCTATTGATCACGTCTACCAACGTAGATGCAGATAAGCAATTGTATACTTCTTTTAAAGTATCTCTTAAACAATCTCAAATCCTAAATTTATCAACTACCCTCAAAACTGAAACGTTACGTAAGTACTATAAAATGGAAAACGTTTAGGTATGCACATCATCCAGTGTATTCTCAAATTATCCAACCTTCCAAATTTATCCAATAATTCCCTTCATAAAAAAAACCACTCTGGCTGTAATAAAGGTTATCAATCACCACACAACGAAAAGTTCGGAATACAAGATTTCTATGTATCGTCATCAGTAAACTTTAACTGTTAAAACTATTTATTAAATTTCCATTGAAGATCTTTCATTTATCCGTTTGTTGTTTGTTTGATGTAAAAGAAATAAGAGTAACTAAAAACTATAATTAGAATAGCAACACTCTGCTCATATTCAGAATAGAAAAAAATATAGAGAACTCAATTTACATACAAATTATTCAGCTAATCTTTAAGGAGTAAGAAAAATGAGAGAAAAGAAAAAAAAAAGAATACATATATATGGTCTACTTACACTTTATGAGCGTGGCAGGAAATTTTGTATATCCTTTCGTAATCCCGCTTCTGAACTGTTAGGCGAACCAACAAATCAGACACAAAATCCAGCTTTTACAATAAATATATTTACACTTGTTAAATACACATATACTCTTGTAGTCACAATATTGAAATATGAATTATAATGACAAGTTATCTTGACAATATCTTAGAACGTAATGAACACGAGTGCCGTGTCGTTTGTGCTTTTATTGGAAATCCACCGGAAAAGACGCAGCACACTACCGCCACTTAATACAATCGATAATGGAAACAATATCAAATGACGTACTTGTATTCACAGCGACACCTATTACTACATTATAAAGAACTTATGCTAACACATATATATTTTCATTTCTTCGCTCTTGAGTCGAGGCAAAGCGCGGCGTTGAGTTCCGCCACTCAGCACGCCCTGCCTCCAGAACTTCCTCTGCCTACCCTGCTGTGTGCGGAATACATCGTGAAGCTGATTTTTAATTTTGATTTTACATAGTGCGGCATTAAGTCTGCAATTCCATACTCCATTCTGGAGTTCGAGTGGAAAGTGGAAAACGGAGTATTTTAATACTCGGTTCTCTCTGCTTACCCTGACGGAATGCTCGGTTCTCTCTGCTTACCCTGTGCGAAACGGAGATATGGTGAAATTTGACTTCATCCGTGTCAATAATATTAATAGGTCTTTTCAGTTAATCTCTTTGGAAATTCATAGATAATAATACGCTGTAATAGGTTCAGGGTGGTTTAGAAGCTTACGCAAATTGAGGGCGAATAGCGGGATAATCTCATATTAATAAATCAGCAACAATCTATACATATAATAAGAGTGTTGAGTATCGTTGCTTGTACATATATGGAAGATATAAGAAAGTCCACTATTGGGGAAGTGTTATAATATAGTAGTACCCAAAACAATGTTTATAATTTTTTTTCTATGTGTCTGTTTGTCTATACGTTTGAACAGGCTCTTCACAGAACGTTCACGGCTGCACCGATTTAAATGCAATTTTCACTATTATATTTTGATATTTAGTGTTAATTTTATTTAAATCGGTTTAATAATAAAAAATATTGCATAAAATTTCTGTTATTATTTAATTAGCTGACACTTTAGTTTCCCATGTTGTCTTTAAAATGATAATATTATATTATATCACAAAAATAATTCACATGACAATAAAGTAACCTATTATAAGCGGGCGAAGCCGTAATGGGTTGCCAGCACATAGCTAAATCTATCCATATGGAATCAAAGGGTGTTTCAAAATATATATTTTAAAGCATAAGTATTTTAATCTGTTGAGGAAATAACAGAGACCATGTGGATACTTAATGCTTCCAACAGTTCCTCCTCATTAATCGTAATTTACGACTTATTTGCGCTAACACTAGTAGTGTCACTATAAACCGGTTCACACTTTATACATTTTACTTCCTTCCGTATACCATTTGAACTTTAGTGTTTGTTGAAAGTTACAGCATATCTATTTAGCTTAAGGTTTGTTTGGTTGTAATCGTGATGGTTATGGGTTCGATTGTCATGTGAGTGATTTTTTATATACGTAAACGTGCAGAGTTGCAAAGCGTTGCCCATCATGCATACGGTTTATCTAAATTGGATAAAAAATAGAGAGAGAAATATCTAGCACTAAAGACAGAGCCTAGTGTTAGGACACTTCGCTCCCCACTTGCCACCAAATCCAGGAGGCATTCCATGTTCAGTGGCGGATCTCAACGCCACGTTTTGCTTTCAAACCAGAACGGAGAAAAGGATACGTTTAACATTTTATTTCCTCGAGTGGGAATCGAACCCACAACCTATCGCGTTTAAGCTGGTGCACCAGTGGCTTCTACTCTATAATACATACATCTGAAGATTATGAAAACCTAAGTCGGTAAAAAATCAAAATCTACTTCAAAATCAGAAGCACTACTATATCTTTTACGATTTAACAACACCAACACATGAAACAAACGGGCCTACGTACCGTACACCAAACGTAAATACAAAACAAATGAACGAACGTTAAACGCAAATCTGGAATGGAAATGAGGTCGCAAGCTTTTAATATCTCTAGGCGGGCGGTTTAACGGCAACGTATTGAATTTGGAAATATACTAGTCACTGTTAAAATCTTGTAAATGTGATGTAATAAAGCAAACGGAATTATTTCTTTTTACTACTGACTTTCACGCTTTTTCTCGAACAGACAGAGTTAGTATCTGGACACTTTGTTCTCTGCCTTGAGTTGAGTAGTGGTTAGAGGTATTGCGTGTTAAGTGTATTAAATCGAACACCACTCTTTGCTTCACACATTAATTAAATTATATTATAAAAAACCGGACAAGGTCCGGAGGGCTCCGTACACAAATTGGTCTCGAGCTATTTCTGTAATTCAAGCTTAGTTTAGCCCGAGCCCTTTTATCTAATATTTCACTTGAACTAGCTAGCGGCTTTAATACCAAATTTTGCCCCCCTTTTAAGACTTATTTTTTAGGATTTAACCACAAATAGTTTTCAGATTATTTTTTTTTGAACTAAGTAGTACTATTTGTAGATGCTAGGTGCCAAATTTCATAGCTCTTGGTGAACCAGAAGCAGCAAATGAATAGGTCATTTTGATTTTCTTCATGGCGTCGAAATACGCGTTTTTCACTCACTTTCAACTCGCTCTCTCCAAGCGTTCTTGAGATAAAAGGTATTTATAGACAGACATACATCAAAATGTTCTTATAAGCGTTTCTTTTTTTCTTAAAAGGTATGGAACCCTAAAAATGGTTAATTAACACTACAACGTTAAACAATAATACTGAGTTTCTCACGTTTCCCAAAATCACAACAATGAAATATTTTCTATTAATGCATTTCAATTCTCATAATATTTAGTGACACGTTCGTTACATTATTCTCGATATTATTTATTAGTATTAGTAGTAGGTACCTGTTGTGAAGTCACCATGGCGAATTGCCAACTACAATAATGGTTTGTTGCCTAAGTAAATTTGCTGAAAGGTTGATACCGTCACCTATATATTTTAAATAAGCATCTTCTTTACGTGTATTTTGTAGGCCATTGATACTCACTCACAAATACTAAATTTAAAAAAAATGTTAAAATATTATAACAATCTTTGGTTCTAGTAAAATCTCTTTCAAAATGGTGAAAACCTAGTGGCTCAGCTGAAATATTTAGATCACCTAATGTTAGAACTCAAAAGAAACTAGGAAGGCAGGTTTATGTTGCAACTCTTTATAAATATACCAGATACCTAAATATTATTTTAAAATTTCGGTGATAATGAAGAAGGACGTGTTCAGTTGACTTGGGCATGTCGAAAGAATGAGTGATGAAATAAAGATTTATGAAAGAAAAGTCTCTTCCATCCTCAGTTGAGCTTTGAAAATACAGTAGGCATCAAAGATACTGGAGGAAAGTCACGTATAAAGCGGAAGGACCTTCTGAATGGCATGGATGAAGGGGTTGATGACAGTGGAGGAGCCGAAAGGACTATACAGAGATCCTGGCGTTTGGCGCTCCATCGTCTTTGACTGTCCCGCTAGGGATACAGTGTGAAGCTAAATTAAATTAAGTTAGTTAATTTAAATAAAAAAAAATTGTACGTTTAAATCAGTAAACATGTTAAAATAAAGAAATAATATTTATTATACACATACGAATACAGACTTGAAATAAACATATTGTTAAAGAAGATTTAACGTAACAATATTTTACTTTACCTGGACAATGGACCGCGTTTGTCGCGTGACGTCATCAGTCGAGCCCTGTATGGAACGGGGGGCTCGTATGCAAGTTGGTATCATTTTGTCACAAGCACATTTTTATCACTATTTTCCTTAATAAATAAATAAACATCGTGTCCACACAAGGTGTTTTCTTTTGTACAACAACTGCTGAGCAAAATTACTTTTTTTTACAGTTTTTTGAGGCCAGTCGTGGCGCAAGAGCACAAGTGGGTGACTGTAAACGTGACAAGTTATGGCTTCGATTCCCACTCGAGGAAGTGAAATAATTAATAATTTCATTTCTTCGGTATGGTGTCTAATGAAAATATTAATAAATAATAATTCAAACACTAAATTGGAATCAAACCCACAACCATCGCTTTTACAGTCACACACTTGTTCCACTGCGACACTCTAACCTCGCATTTACGAGAGTTTATTATTAATATATGATTTTCCTGGTCGATTACCAACACAAATCCGTTTACTTCGGTCAGTAAGCTTATTCTAAATCGTATTTATATACTAGTTGATATACTAAAACCAGTATTGACTGATCTGTCTGTGGTTTAAGGTGTCTAAGAGAGATCCGTCACTCAAGTATAGTAAAAACGTGCGTCATGGTCCACCTATGAATGGGAACGCATACGATAAAGTCTTCTAAGAATATTTACTCGAGCTATTGGCGGCGCCTCCGCCCACGGGACTGCGTCATGAGTCGTGTGGTACGAACTACGAGATACGGGATAGACCCCCCAGAGGAGGCATGGGGATTTAATGGTTTTTGCGTGAAATGTAGAGCAGTTTTGTTGCCTTATCTACTGCTTTATATTTTATGTATAACAAATATAAGTAATTTGTTGACAGCTTCACCTTGTATCTCGCATGTAGCAGAATAGGCAGAGAGACTCATTTACTGCCTAATTCTAGATGTGTTGAGTGGTGGAACTCAACACCGCGCCTTACCTCGATACTAAAGCGAAGAAATGAAAATATTAAGTAAATATTTCATTTCCTCGAATAGGAAGCGAATCCACAACCTAACGCGTTCTAAGACACACGTTAATGCCTCTGCGCCACGACTGTACTCAATATATCATTTGTACACAAATCATTTAAATTATAATCCAATTAAAATAAAAAATAGAAACTAGTCATAGTAGTACTAGTAGAGGCCAGTCGTGGCGCAGGGGCACAAAGTGTGTCTGTAAATCAACTGGTTGTGGGTTCGATCCCCACTCGAGGAGATGAAATATTTATTTACATTTATATTTTCATTTCTTCGCTCTGGTGTCGAGGGGAAAGCGCGGCGTTGAGTTCCGCCATTCAATACGCAATGCCTCCAGAAATTGTCGGAAACTGGGGAACTAAGTGTCTTAACTCGTCGAGTGTCTTAACAAAATAAAAAAAAATAAAAAAATAGAAACTAGTCCTAAACAAAAGGTAATCAAACACCACATCTCTTTATAATAGAATAGCAAAACGCCTATTGTGCCTATAATTACATATGAATAATTTTCGTGTAGGCGCCGTACTAACGTTTATATTGAAATGTACTAGCGGATATGCTTAAAACAATGACTTAGTACCGTTTAGTGGGAGTGAATACGATTTTATGTTTATTAGTTCTAACTCACGTGTTTAGGCGTGTTAACATTGATTCTGAAGTTCTTTGTACGTTTGTTTATGGCTGTGACTTTGCTTAAGTGCAATAAAACAACAGTTGATAAGATAAGAGTTTTACTACTAACTTAATACTTTCTGTTTTGTGTAGTACTAAAAAAAATCCTACAATTTGTTACCACTGTAAAACCTGGTTATAGGTTCGATCCCCACTTGAGGAGATAAAATATTTACTTAAATTTATATTTCCATTTCTTCGCTCTGGTGTCGAGGTTAAGCGCGGCGTTGAGTTCTGCCATTCAACACGCAATGCCTCCAGAATTCGGCAGAAAGTGGGGAAGGGAGTGTTTTAACACTGGTTTCCTCTGCCTACCCTGCTGTGTGCGGGATACAGCGTGAAGCTGTTTTTTTATATCATAAACTTTCATATTTTAAGTAGGTTTTTAATTCAAAAGAAAAGAATAATCTAAATGCAGTAGATACAGAACAAAAGTAATAAATTCGATTACCTAACATAACTACACTTCGGTTTCTCCCACGATACTTGTGTGATATTTAAGCTTGTATAGTAATTATGAAAGCTGCGTGGGGTATCAGGTAATTTTGAATCTTTCATCTTGAGAATATTACCAATATTCCCATAATAAATTGTTATTAATATTACTATAAAATAATTGTTCATCGGTTTCATATATAGATAGTGTATTGGTTAAAAATTCATGTTTCAGAAATCTTTTTAAAAATATAAGTAGGTAAATCATAGTGACGTATTTGTTTTAATTGCAATGCAGCTGTTAAATTAAGATATCAGTGAAAATTTGATATAAAAAAATAGCTCCACAGCTGTTAAGACACTCCGTTCTCCACTTCTTGCCGAATTCTGGAGTCATTGCGTGTTGAGTGGCAGAACTCAACGCCGCGCTTTACCTCGACACCAGAGCAAAAAAATGAAAATATAAATTTAAGTAAATATCTCCTCGAGTGGGGATCGAACCCACAACCAGACGGTTTAACAGTCACACTTCGTGCCGCTGCGTCACGACTGATCTCAAATTTCATATCATTTATGACAATTTAGAAATACATACATCTATACATATAATAAACAGTGTTTTTCTAAATACAACGAAAATATTTACTGCGTAAAAACTATAAAAAGCCAAAAGAAAACTCTGTCTTTTATTTATGTAGCGTTCACGGTGTGTTGTATAGAGTTACTGGTTGAAAATGGTCTCTATAAAAAGAAAACCGTCAAAGGAAGAGCGAAGAGGACGCGTTTCTAGCACCTCTTTGAACTCCGTTGAGCTGTCTTGAGCAGTCAAAGCTAAAAGTGACACCTACTAGTTTTCAAATTCCAATACTTTTTTTTATATAATCTGTACTTTTTTCTTTGTAATATGTTTACTGAAAATGGATTTTTACTTGTGAAGCGAAATACCTGCAAGAACTAATTCACTTTTGTTTTACAATTATTATAAGTGGAAAACGGAGTGTCTTAACACTAGGTTCCCTCTGCCTACCGTGCCGTGTGCGGGATACAGGTTAAAGCTGATGTTATTTAATAATTATTATCAGCACCTCCATTAATTTGGTCATCTATAGAACAAATTTCGGCATATTACATATTAAAAGCTACCGCTAAAATGGCGCAACGATGCGTAAAACTCATAAAAAGGTGTGTTACACATCCGACCAGTGTTTGTTTACTCGTGTCAAAACTTCGACGTGCGTATTTATAACTGCGGAAGGTGCGCCGGAGCAACGAACTTGTGACAATAGTAAAAAAAGACCATAACAGCTCGTTTACGTTTAGGGAGGCATAGGGAACCTAAAAAGTTTATATTTGTGTATATTTTAATTGATATAATATTGTAAATTTACTTTACTACAATATACGATATTACAGCCTTGTATTATTTTTTTCTCATATTCTATTAAAACGATTATAGTTATATTTTTTTACTGTCTTATTAATAAAAACTTTTTTACAAAATGTAATATTATAAAATCGCATAGGATTTTTTTACCTATACCTATTTATTATTTGAAATTACGCTTTTACGATCTAAAATTTACTATAATATTGAGGCCCGTCGTGACACAGGGACACAAAGTGTGACTGTAAAACCGACTGGTTGTTAGTTCGATACTCACTGGAAATAATGAAATATTTACTTAAATTTATATTTTCATTTCTTCGCTCTGATGTCGAGGACAAGCACGGCGTTGAGTTCTGCCACTCAACACGCAATGCCTCCAGAATTCGGCAGAAAGTGGGGAACGTAGTGTCTTAACACCAGGTTCATTATGCCTACCCTGCAGTGTGCGGGATACAGCGTGAAGCAAATTTATTTATCTAAAAATAGACAATTTTACATAAAATATAAACGAGCTACTACACACTGTCACGGGCACTGAGGTCTTTAAATGAAACAAAGCAGCTTTTAAGGATTAGATAAACGCGATAGTGTGAAATTACCATAAAAGGATTTATGATAGACATTTATCCAAGTTTTATCATGTTCTACATTATTATTATTATTATAGAGGCCGGTCGTGACGCAGCGGCACGAGGTGTGACTGTAAAACTGTCTGGTTGTGGGTTCGATCCCCACCCGAGGAGATGAAATATTTACTTAAATTTATATTTCCATTTCTTCGTTCTGGTGTCGAGGTTAAGCGCGGCGTTGAGTTCTGCCACGCAACACGCAATGCCTCCAGAATTCGGCAGAAAGTGGGGAACGGAGTGTCTTAACCTTAGGTTCCCTCTGCCTACCCTGCTGTGTGCGGGATACAGCGTGAAGCTGTATATGTATGTATATACATTATTATACGAACGTCACAAATTATGTTTGTTCGTAAATTTACGTACACTATCTAGTCTATTTTAGATCGGTTAGATACAATTTCAAATTTATTGTTCTTTTGATGTCTCTAATGAGTTCTGTTTGTATCTAAATATAGAGAATTAAATAAATGTTTTGATTCTAAAACGATATTGATAGTATGTTTACTTTGTGTTATTTATATTTATATTTTTTTTTGAGTTTTTGATATGTTAGTTGTATAACTCTTGAAAGACTTTACAATGGATTTTATGCTATAAAAATATATTTTTCTGGTAAAGTAGAATGAATAATATGAAAGTATTAAAATAATTTTGTTTATTATATACTCTTTTTTTATATAGGCAATAAACTTTATATAAATATATATTGAAAAAGCAACATATTTCCATTCTTTCTGACATTCAATGTATGTTTCAACACATACTAATGATACTACAATAACATCACTATACATGATAATTACAGTAAATAACGTATGTTAAAAGAAGTTTTATTCTACGTATGGTTTAGCTTTCATCGATAAATGAAACATCTTAATGTTTGCTAATATAAGTATATTAGCATTAACAGTAAAAGAAATCAGTTAAAATTCAATTTAAATTTGAGGCCAGTCGTGGCGCAAGGGCACAATGTGTGACTGTAAAACCAACTGGTTGTGGGTTCGATCCCCACTCGAGGAAATGAAATATTTACTTAAATTTATATTTACATTTCTTCGTTCTGGTGTCGACGTAAAGCGCGGCGTTGAGTTCTCCATTCAACACGCAATGCCTCTAGAATTCGGCAGAAAGTGGGGAACGGAGTGTCTTAACACTTGGTTTCCCTCTGCCTACCCTGCTGTGTGCAAACACCTAAGTAACATGTCTTAAGTTCTAAATTATATAAATGTTATACAAAATAAATAATACTTTACGTTTATTTAATAAGCTTAAGGAAATTTAAAAATATATATATTACTACTATACTAGTTTTAAGAACTTAATCAGAATAATAAAAACGCTTTTTAATCAATTTTATCTCTATATATAATAAGACAGTAAAAATATTTTGTCTGTACATTTAGTAATTTTGACTGAAATGGATAGAGGGACACTTAAAAAGACTAATAGAAAGCAAAAAGATTTTTTTTTAATTTCTTGTCTGTCTGTCTGTCTGTCTGTCTGTCTGTCTGTCTGTCGACATATTGTTGTCCGCATTTTTCTCTGAAACTACTGAACCGATTTACTTGAAAATTTCACCAATTGCTTTGTT